>JAULBS010081986.1:0-18961 GCA_032355785.1 Symmetromphalus regularis | reverse complement strand
GAAATATCGATCCTATTCCCGGGTAACGGCTCATACATGTACGGCTGCACTATAGGTAATCTGTCGCACATTGGTACGTCCTCAAACTCAATTTCATCTTCAAAAAAACATGTTGATAGCGAGCTTAGTGCAAAGAAAATGAACTTTTGAAGCCATTTCACTATCAGTTACTAGAGACACAAATATCATCTGGCCTGTTGTACATCACAGAGAAGCGACATCTTGCGGTGAAAAAGGGGAGATAAGCAAAGGTGGATTTGATGGTGTTTTACCTTGCTGTTCGTGGACGAAATTTAAACGTCTAAAACATATAATACAAAAAAAAATTGTAATTTTTTGTTTTATCTCATCTGTTTTAGTGGATGTTCATAGATACTGTTTATGAAAACAATAATTCAAAATGGTATTATATTTCACTTGTGCTTTAAATTAAATAAACAACACAGACTTACAGCAGTTTAGATTTGTTTTAATACAGATTATGTTATCAAAGGTTTGGCTAAACAGTCACCTTTTTTAATCAGAAATATGCCAATTTCCAACATAATACTTGAAGAGTATCAATGATACAAATTTCTGACCATTGACCATTATTATAACAGTTAATGGTTATACAACAAAATACTGGCAGGATTGAGATAAATTGTGATGCATTAAGCCATGTTTTTCTTTCTATAAACAGAAGTTTTAAAATTTTAACCTTATTTTTCTTCTAACATTTACATTATTATTAATTAATAAAACAAAATTAGTTGGCAGAAAAGGAAAACAATAATAAAATGGATAACACAATAAAATATGATGAACAGACACACAATAATAATATAACAGACACACAATAATAATATGGACACACACAATAATAATATGGACAGACACACACAATAATAACATGGACAGACACATAAAATAATAACATGGACAGACACACACAATAATAATATGGACAGACACACACAATAATAACATGGACAGACACACACAATAATAATATGGATAAATACACAATAACAAAAGATGGACTGACACATCCAGTTATAAGATGGACTGACATACACAGTAATAAGATGGACTGACACACCGAGTAATAAGATGGACTAACATATACAATAATAATATGGACAAACACACACAATAAGATGGGACATGCACACAAAATAAGATGACAGACAGACAGACACACACATAAACACACACACACACACAATAACTAAAGATGGAATGACACACCCAGTAATAAGATGGACTGACATACACAGTAATAATATGGACATACACAATAATATGGACATACACACAATAACTAAATATGGACTGACACACCCAGTAATAAGACTGACTGACATATACAATAATAATAAGAACACACATGCACAATAAAAAATTAAATATGAACATATTTACACAATAATATGGACAGACACACACACAATAATAATATGGACATACATGTACATAATAATTAAAGATGCACACAGTGAAACACAATAACAGGGTGAACAGACACTCAATAACAAGATGTACATACATAATAACAGAAAGGACAGACACACAATAGCAGAATTGACAGATAACATAATATTAAATAACAGAATAGACGAACACAGTAACAGATTGGACAGACACAAAATACTAGAATAGACAGACACAATCACAGAATGAACAGACACAATTATAATAGAACAGAGAGACACAATAACAAAATGGACAGACACAATAATAGAATGGACAGATACAATAACAGAATGGACAGATACAATAACAGAATACAGACAGACACATTAACAGAATGGACACACATACAATAGTATAATAAGCAGACATAATAACAAAATGGACACACACAATAATAGAAAAGACACAATAATAACAAAATGAACAGACACACAATAATAGAACAGTCAGACATACAATAATAGAATGAAAAGATTTAAATCAATAGGATGGGAATACAAAAACAATAAAATAAGCAGACACAACAATAACATAAAAATAGACACTGTGACAACAACAAGATGGAGAGATACAAAAAATAAAAAGATGAACAGATACAATAATAAGACAGGCATATATATAGAATAATAGGGTAGACAGACATGGAGTAACATGATGGATAGACATACATACAATAATATGATGGAAATATACACAATAACTGGATATACACATGTGTGTTCACACTCGCGCAAGCGCACACACACACACCACACACCACAACACACACACAATTTACATAACAGAATGGACAGACACAATAATAGGAATAGATGGACAGAGATATACACAATATACATAACAGAATGAACAGATGCACAATAAAAGGACAGATAGACAGACATACACAATAATAAGATGAACATACACTCAATTTACATAACACTATGAACAAACATACAATAAAAGGACAGATGGATAAATACACACAATAATAAGATGTACAGACACTCAATTTACGTAATAGAATGGAGAGACACACAATAAAAGGACAGATAGACAGACATACACAATAATAAGATGTACAGACACTCAATTTACATAATACAATGGACAGACACACTATAATAGGATAGATGGACAGACATACCTAACAATAAAATGGACAGACACTCAATTTATATAATAGGATTGACATGCATACTATAATAGGATAAATAAACATTCAATAAAAGGATGGACATATATATATTCTGAATTACAATGATAAATTTATCTTACATTTCATTGTCTTTTACAATAATGTTTATATTTTAGTTAATAAACACAGTTTTGATATCACACAAAGAAAAAACAATAACTGTTGGCATGGCAACATAACATTACTGATTTACTGAAGTTTATTTACGAGACAAAACATCTACTCCATCTTACAACGCAGAAATGAATAAAAGAACACTACACAAACCTACATGACTGTCAAACTGTCATCTTTACCTGTCAAACACATCATCATCATAAACCTATTTATTCACTAGGTACTGAAAGCTCAATATAACTTGAAGGTACCTTAAAAGCTGCTACATCAAAGCAGTAAAGCTGGTGTTTATCACATGCCAGGTAGTGTGGGATGGGAAAGCAAAGCAACTCCAGACCAAATATGACTGTGGATAGCGTGGCAGCAAGCCAACATTTTGCCTACAATACAGCAGCATTAGATTGTATGTATACAATGTGCATGCATTCAGATCAGATTGAGCCAAATCAGTCAGTACACTAACCAGTCATTTTTACGTGATTGAAAGCAAAAAACACACACATATCAGTTGTGAGTTGTAAAATTTACCAAAGAAATTTTAAAAAATAAAATAAAAATTTAATGTATAACTTTGAACTAATGATGTTTTGACTATAAAATAAAGAACAATCTCTTATTGTACATTATGTATGTATAGACATTTTCTCAGAAACAGACCAAGTTTGAAAAAACCAGGAATGTTTTAATAAAAACACATTTGTATATTACACCTGCCAATTTTCATAAACTGAAAATGTGTATGATGAACCCTACTGAGCTGTTTGGTTGTTTTTTGTGGGGGATTCTTCTTTTTTAAAATATACTGGGTACAGTAAATCACAAAATTATTTTGCGATGATATATGGGTACCATCCAATGCATGTTTAAATTAATATTTCTTGCTTGATTGTTTTTTTCTTTGTGTTGAAAGTAAAATAAATTATTATGTATATCTGTTTAATGACCCCATCCCAAAAGCACAAAAATTATATTGGCTGTGAGGCTATAAAATTAAAATGCTTCTATTAGTTATTGCATTTATGATGTATTTTGCATTACTTTCTTGCTTGTTTTAATTTCATGGTTTACTGTATCTGCCTGTCTTGTGTACACCAGGGTTAGAAATTAAGAAATATTTCCACTTGTCAAGAGGACAAGTAATCTACAGAAAACCTTTGCTATAAAGCTTGTCAAGGAATATATTTAGTATATCTTTGAGCAATGGGAATCAATAATACAATAATACAGTGTATAAATCAAATTGGAATCTTAAAAAAAGTGTTTATGAAAACGAAACCTACTGCCCTATAGGACAAGCACTATTTAAATTCAGCTCACACTCAGCCAGTCTACCTGCCTCAGGTGAGGGGTGAGTATTAGTTTCTATCCCTGTACATGAACATACTTGTTTTAAGTAAAAGAAAATATAAATCCTGATGGATGTGTGATGTAATGGATTGAGGTGTAAGCATAAAATTAACTGAGGTAATGCCATGCATGTTAGGAACTTTGTTTCAGGTTTGTTATAGATACATGTATGTACATGAATAGTGTTTAAAAAAAAAAAATTAAAATAGGAGAAAGAAAATATATATGTTGATAGATACAAGACGTTATGGGTTAAGCTGTAAGTGGAATGCAATGGGTTAAGATATAAGTATAAAATGAGCAGATGTAAGGCAAAAAATGACATCACTAAGACAAATTTATGATATTGTAGCGCCAAGAGAGTTTCAAAAATATGTTAGCAGATGTGTTTAATATGTGTGTTAAAACATTCAGTCTTTATTAAGAATCCACTTAATGGGTTTTAATACATGCTATGCTTCCATTAGTCAAATGCCCATGCTTTCTTTTATTTAAAGTCTTTGATTAAATATTTGAAATCCAAGTTAAAAAGTGATTGTGTTGTTTGTTGCATACACTCATCTCTTTTAACTACACACAATCTAAAACTAAATAATAACAGATCTCGAGTACTCACCTATCTTTGGTAAGTGATTTAGTTGACCATCATCTGGTTCCTTTAATACTCCTTTACGTATTAATTCCTCTCTACTTGTTCGCATAGAAATCTTACGTTCTATTTCTGAAAGACAGTTAATTCAAGATCCCATATCAAATGAGTTTTAAACCAAAACCAACACCAAATGGCTAACGAGTTTATAGTTTATAAAATCAATAAATTATCAAAATATTCAATATCAAATTATGACATTTGGTTGATGATTTATGGATTAAAAATAGCTGAATTTTGATGTAAAAATAAGTAATTTAGAATTAATTTTTGTTCTTTTAAAAAGACAAACACTTGGCTTTTTATTGAAAGTGCAATACTAAGTGACATTTGTAGGTGGAATAAATAAATCTAACAGGTCCCATGTGAACCGGTTGGTCGTCAGATCGATCCTTCTTGGTGGACCAATATGCAGTTTGGGCTATTTTCCATTCCAACCAGTGGTCCACAACTGGTTTATCAAAGGCCGTTTTATGTGCTGTCCTGTCTATGGGACGGTGCATTTAAAAGACCCCTTGCTGCTTATCGAAAAGAGTAGCCAATGTTGTGGCGGTGGGTTTCCTCTAAATACATTTGTCAGAATTACCATATTATTGACGTCCAATAGCCGCTGATAAGATAAAAAATCAATGTGCTCTAGAGGTGTCGTTAACTAAAACAATCTTTACTTGACTTTACTGTACTCCTGCAGTTAATTTCATGTATGTTTACCTCATTGCACTGCCAAAGTAGGACACATTAGATAAAAACTATAACATTTATTGTTTAACTATCATTGCTAGATGTTTCTTCCTGATAAACAGACTTGTGTCACAGGGTGAATATATGCACTTGTGCAACATAAAACCTGTTTTTGAAAAACCACCATGTAATGACTACAATTCAAATAAAAAGGAAAAACAAAAGGAAATTTTAAAGCTTTTGGAGGTTCACCTTTAGCTAAAAACAAAAAATATGCATCCCACTGAACTTATCAATGTTATGGAAATACCATATATGAAAAGTAGTTAATGTTGAAATAAATCATATTAAGGATTCAATGTATCCCAGATGAAGTTAATAATGGACTCACCAGACCATGATGCCATAAATATGGCAAATGTAGTTAATTAATGGTTGGTACATACTTGTATCAGCTGATTAATCATTAGTAATATTTAATTTTTAATTCATACATGTAAGTATCCTGATATCAATTAACAAGTTATTCTGTGTTAGTTTGTCATAAGTATATATAGTGGAATTAAAAAGAATACATCATGCAATTAAAAAGAACGTAGTAAGAATTAACTTGGTGGTGCAAGTGATCCTATAAAATTTTGTTTATAGTGGGGGGGGGGAATAGAGGGAAAATGCAACAAGTAAGTTGTTCGGGGTTGACTGCAATAGTTTTGATAAATTATTTTTAAATTCATGGGGGTGTAATAGATAGCACATTAAAACTCGAATACAGAGAACAAATACATGTAAATAGAATAACAGATTTGATCATCCAAAGGTGGGAATCATGAATGATACAATGTTTTGGCATCAGGAGCCTTCACCAATCGAGCATAACAAAACTAATATCTTGACACATTATTGGTTATCTAATTGATCTTGCATAATAAAATTAATAAGAAAATAAAATACATTGAAGTAAATCAGTTGATCTGTGACCAGAAAATCATCTATCTAACATGTAATCTAAAATGATCATGGTATATTTTCATCATTGCCATAGCTTGGGTCTTTTTTCTAGTGAGGCAATGCTAGTTATTTCTCGTATTTTAATTAACTTTTATAATATTAATCACCATTTTTTTTCTGCAAAATAATCTAGTGAGGCAGTTGCCTCATTACCTCAATGGAAGCTATGCCACCATTCATAAGAAATAATGCACATACAAGGAATAATCTATTTGTATGATGAGAATCATTTCTGTATGCTAATCATACTCACCAACAACAGTTTTTTCTATCTTCTCACTTTTTTTCTTCCGTTTCCATTTCCATGGTTTGAATATTTTGCCTAAAGCTGCAAATTTGCTTTTTCTTTCTGGTGGAGGAGTGTTAGCTCCTAAAGATCCTGTCTTCATTTCACCATTTCTGCGTACATCTGAAAGAGACAACCATCTTTACAAGTGGCAAGTTTTTGCATCAAAAGAGTTAAAATGTCTTGAAGATGAGCATCTATGATTCTCTGGAATGCTTTAGACTGAGATTACAAACCAGTTATAATGTTGTTAATATTTAAAGAAATGACCATACATAACATTACAATGTTAGCAACATCAAACCAGAACATATTTGAGTATGTTAGCTGATTTTAAGTAATTTCGAAATTGTACAGAACCATTCTGGAACTTGCAAATACCATGGCCCAGTTGTTGAAAGCAAGGTTAAGCTAACCATTTCAAAAACAAATTATAGATCATTGCAAATAGTAATTGAAGAGATACGTTGAAACTTCGTTTATTATAGCCTAAGGTATCCATAAATAATCAAATAAGAAGTACATTTGAACTTTCTATGAAGATATTTTAAAGAGAAATATTCATCTACCCCATGGTTAGCTTAACAATGCTTTGAACAACTGGTCCCATGACAGTAAAATACAGTAAAATTGTTAAAGTGAATATGTTAAGATTAAGACACTTTTATATGCAGGTTTTGCATTGTCCATACGCAGGTTAAGTGGAAAACAATTTAGTCACTATAATTCTTTATTAATACAAGATTACCTTGTCTAAGAGTAAGAACTTTTGAAAATATTGTTAACATAAATTTCATTACCTGGCATTTATTTTTTCAGATCAAAATGTTTAAGTTGTGAATAAATATGTGAAGTGGTTGTGTAGAACAGGCTCATTTGAAAATTGATCATTATAAATTTAAAGGCAGTATCCCTCTGTTATAAAGTTCATGATGTTAGACAATTTTTTGCAAATACATGTACAGCAAAACCTCATTAATACAGACAGGATGTTTTTTTGTTTTTTTTAAAGTCATTCAAATTAACAAATGTCTGAAATGTATGTATAGTTGTGTCTATTGAAGAATATGAACACAAAGCAGAAAATAAAAATACTTTATTGCCGTGTCAGCATACAACCTGGGATTTAAAAAGGGTGTGAAAAATATATCTAATATGTTCATTTCCTCCTTTGAGATAAATACAACTTAATAATTTTAATAATGATAACATTTCAATATTAAAAACAGCATTAAAACATTCCAGATCCTTCTCAGTGGACCCATTTGCAGTTTGGGCTATTTTCCGTTCCATCCAGTGGTCCACAACTGGTTCATTAAAGGCCTTGGTATGTGCCATCCTGTCTATATAAAATACCCCTTACTGCTTATCAGAAAGAGTAGCCTATGTGGTGACAGAGGGTTTCCTCTAAACATGTTAAAATGACCATATGGTTGACGTCCAATATCCGATGATGAGATGAAAATCAATGTGCTCTAGAAGCATCGTTAAATAAAACAAACTTTATTTTACTTTTGTTCATTCCAATGATAACCTGTAATTCCCAGAAGCAAAAATATAAGACGGTGTTAATGATTAAGAAAAACAAACAACTTTTTTTCTTTCTGGGTTTTCATGGTTGAGGAAAGCAGATGTTAATGCAGCTTATTTTCTGTAATATGGGTTGCCACAAACATGCAGAAATCTCAGAATACATGTTGATTTGTAAGTTGTTAACAAAATCCATTTGATTAATAGTATAACATATGTGATAACACTTATAATAAAAATAAAGGCTTACAGTAGCTGATAAATATTAGTATGTTATTTTGAGGGTTTTTTCAATCTTGACACCAACGCAATTATTCATCTAATTTATAATTAAAACAATTTTGACAAAAATTCCCAGTATTTTAACAGTTTTGTCTATAACGTGTGATGGTTTTTTTTTTTTAGCATGCACCATGGCACTGAAATCTAGCCATCCTGACAGATTTGTCATGATTAACATGAGCAATCAATTAACAGCTCAGTGGGTCACGTCTGTCTGTCCATCAATCAAACTACTGTTATTGCATCATCCTGGAATAACAATATTTATATTT
Source organism: Symmetromphalus regularis (assembly GCA_032355785.1). NCBI lineage: Eukaryota > Metazoa > Mollusca > Gastropoda > Neomphalida > Neomphalidae > Symmetromphalus > Symmetromphalus regularis. The sequence continues at coordinate 10,154 of JAULBS010081986.1, read as the reverse complement.
TATTGCTATCCACCTGTTGAAAATCTTGTGTTGCATACAGAATGATAACTTCATAGGTGAATGATATCATAAATCTTGCCCATTATGTTATTTTGAAATTACAATAACAAAATGCTTGAATTTTTGGATTTTCTAACAATTATTATATGCCATGATGGTGGGTGAATCACAAATAAAATATTAAATTATAATACTGTATAAATACAATGCTTGAATTGCTGAATTTTCTAAAAATTATTACATGCTTTAATGGTAGGTAGATAATAAATAAAATACTAAATTAATAAGTACTGTATAAATTCAATGTTTGAATTTTTTTTTTTCTAACAATTATTACATGCTTTGATGGTGGGTGGATAATAAATAAAATACTAAATGATAACAGTATTAATACTGTATAAAAACAATGTTGGAATTTTTTTATTTTCTAAAAATTCTTACATGCTTTGATGGTGGGTGGATAATAAATAAAATACTAAATGATAATAGTATTAATACTGTATAAATTCAATGTTTGAATTTCTTTTATTTTCTAAAAATTATTACATGCTTTGATGGTGGGTGGATAATAAATAAAATAATAAATAATAATTGTATTAATACTGTATAAATACAATGTTTGAATTTTTTTATTTTCTAACAATTATTACATGCTTTGATCATGGGTGGATAATAAATAAAATATTAAATAATGTCCTATATAATACCATTTATATCATAATTTATTTTAAACTGTATATCAACTGATTTCACATGACTGAAATTACACTTGTAATATATTACCAGTATTACATGGGATGCCATTTAGTGGTCTCCATTTATTATATGTGAATATGCAGTACATACAGGCCTCTGAAAATCACTCCATCATTTTGTTTACATAGTGCTGACACAAGTTAAGTTTTACACACAATTACAATATATACATGAAATAAGTAACTCACTTCTCATTTGCACACAAAATTTCTCACTATTTACATAACATATTTTGTAATGGTTATGCAAAATGAAAGAGGTTACCAGAAAAAAAGTTAGACAAAACCCCACATAAAATTAATGTTATATTAAAACTCATAAGACCAAAATGTTCTGGGTTGTTTCAATTTCAATGGCTAATAAATTATTCATTTTAAAAGTAATAACAACAGTTCAATATTCAATGATATAATTTCTGTATTTCAAACAAAAGAAACAAACAATACACTTTATAAACAGCTTCCATAGTGAACAGAATCTTACCAATAATCTAAAAATGTTATTGTGTTCTTACATGTGCTTGTTGTCTAAATTATGTATGTAGTTATAAATATATTATAAAAGTAAAAATGTTACACCTTGAACTTTATTAAATTAAAGAGATGGAATGAACTAAGATATCATATGTAACAAAATGTTGAAGATTTCATTACTACAATGCATTTTATTTTAAAATATCAATTATCATAATAGCATGTTGGTCAATTTCAATATACATATAGCTATTTGTTCAAGAAAAACAATAAGCCTACACCATCCCAAAAGCCACAAAATATCATGCTTCCACTTCTCATTCAGTCTCATTAAAACATCCAGGAGACGGATTTTGTTTTGCATTAATAATTCTATTACAAAGTGATAGCAAAAGGTAAAATACTGATGTAATATATTCAGATTCAATCAGCTGTAGAGTGATGTTATTGTATGTTATGTTTCATATTGCTATAACATTCCATTTTATTGTCATATAATGCGATGGTCCACTTTCATCTAATTACCTCTTATTCTAAGAATGACCCAACCGTATACCATTTAACCTAGATTAGTTAACAAATTATTGTGACTGCAATTGTTAAATGACTGTACTTAAGTTATAAGGAAATTAATAAGAAAACATGTTCATACTGTAACAAATTGGTACCATTATTGATCAATCCACCTTGACTATCGAGTTGAAATTTAACTATTAAAGATGCTGGCAAATTTCATCAATTTCAAGTTCTTGACATATTTTTTTTTTTTTTCAAACAAGACTCAATGGTTGACTAGATTCCAATTTTACCAAGACTTATAAAATCAGCAATTTTGCAGATGCTGACATCTAGACTGTCAATAGCAAGATAAGACTGTCAATAGCAAGATAAGACTGTCAAGTGAGCAAATACAGTCAGTATCCATCTAATGTTAGAATCAGATATTCAAATGAATACATGATTTTGTATACATTGGTTACTTAACAAAACCTTTAACCACATACCATCAGTCTTATACTTTACACTTAGAATAATGTACATAAAAATATATGTCATTTTTAAATATTCAATTTATTTAATATACAATGTTACACCCATCGGGGCAGCGTATACTACATTGATGACATGGTAATGATAATAATGATGACATGAATAGCATGTACCTCAATAAATGCAAAACAAGCTTTATAATTTAATAGCTTTCAAGTGATATCTTCCTTTCTTCATATCCTTGTTATCAATAATATGATGTTATTTCCTTTTCTGATAAAAGGAAAATAATAATTAAACAATAACCTATCAAACTGCATTGCCAAGAAAGGATAATTCTTCACAAAACTGTACCATGCTTTGAAGTTATTAAGTTATACCTTTGATCATATCCATGGTATTACAACTTATACATCAGGAATGTCTGACCTTTTCTGCCATCTGCTGTACATGAAAGTATTTCAGCTGCTGGTTAGAGAAGTAAATTTTTCTGATGTAAAATCATTTCATTTAAAAATGTTGACACTGCAGAAACAACTGAATTCTGTTAAATAAATGTTTTTTGGAGGCATCTAAAAGTCATTCTGTCAAGGTTAATAAAATAGATATATGGAAATAAAAGAATTTGGCAAAGATTGACTTAATAAAAATTTTCTTTATTTTATGATATAAAAATTTTGTTTTAAATATTTATATAGTTTTAAAAAATATTATATTAGTAAAGGAAATGGAAAACACAAATACCTTTAGTTAGTAATACGATTTTCTGAAGCTGTTAAAATTTTGAAGATCTCATTGAATATTAACTTCAGACATGTTTGTCTACTGTTAATATTAAATTAGAATTTATATGATATTATGGTTGCATGGTACAAAATGTTTCCTCATTCATTACTCAAATTCCTATTTATATGTATATATACACACTGTAGTTAGATCACAGTTTTATTAACCACAGGGTGACATATGTTATGGGTTTTCAGCTACAACCTCGATTCATTAAATATGTCACTCGATATCTGCATGAGATAGAGTTTAAGAATTGCTAATAAAAGAGTGAGGTAACTTAAAACTTAAGTTTGTCAGTGCAAGTTTATCATTTTGGAAACACTATCATTGAATTTTCAGACCTTGATTTTTGAAAAATCTAGGCAAGTGATAGATTGCATGCCTGAAAATGCATAAGTGCGTGATAAATTGCATTCTTAAAAGCACTTTGGCAAGTGAAAAATAACACATGTTCAATTTTAGGAATGTGGTAAACTGGACCCTCGATCCAGCCTTGTTGTTTAATTAAATTTTGTCCATCAATGTCAGAAAACTTCATTTGATGTCGTGTAAGTTCCGTTATTAACAACTTGGCTATTTTACAAATTAAACTGATACAACGAAACCAGTCAAGGTTTTTCGAATGTGTTGTTTAACAGCGCAAACGGAAATGATTGAGGATGATCGAACGGAAATGTAACACTTACCAAATCTTGGCTACCAAATTAATGAATTAGCTTAGAAAAGAAGGATGTCAGTTATTTGTTTTTTCTTTTGATAGATCAAAAATATGATGGGTTACGAAGTCAGTATACAAGTACGTATGTTTGAAATATTTGTAGAAGATATTAGTTGTTATGTAATGAGCTGACAACAGTAAGAAAATACATATTATTATTATTATTATATAGGTGCATGATTTTCAAGTGATAAGAGCACGGTTTATCACAACCGTCAAATGAAATTGCAACTGCACCTTAAAATCTAAGGTCTCAATTTATATCAAAAATCTAAAGTGTAAATGTACTTGATAACAAAAATATTTCATCTTTTGCATTAAATTTTATTTTGTATCTATTATTGTACATGTTTAATCTTAAATTATTTTCATTTGATAATCATATATTATTTAATTACCTGACCAGTACTAACTCTAACATTACCAAATACTTGTTTGCTTTTTGTAGCCATAAGACATTACTTTGTGGTCTATTTTTATTAATTACATGCATATAAATATATATTTATAAGTGCAAGTTAACAATAAATATTATTTAATAAATAACATAAGTATATGTAAAGCAAAAAAATAAATAAAATAAAAATTTTCAGTAAATATACATATATGTCTAATGTGCTTATAATAAGAAAAACAGAAGCAAATATTATATGTAACATGCAAAAACAAACTAGAAAACTGTAAAAGGAAAATAATAAACTACAATTTCACCTAAAAAGATGTTAGTGATTCATGGATGTGCATTATGGTACATATAGATAAAAAATATTAAATGCAAGCCTGTACAAAATATTTACAAAAAGGAATTTTTAAAACATTAAAAATTTAGTTAAAAGTTTAAATTATTAAATAAAATGTAGTGATTGTTGACTTTTCACATTAAGTCAACCTGGAAGCCATAAAAAGAAACTGGCTTCAAGATATATCTTCACATACATGTACATGTATATATAGAGGATGTCCACAAAAAGAAAAAGATTAAATTAAAATAATCCTCATCTACATAGAAATTAATTATGTTTTTTTTTTAGAATAGTCTTTCAAGACAAACTTTCCTCACCTTTGTGCATTACTTTTCTGGAAAATAGTGTAAAACTCCATTCTGTAAGTACAAAATTATCCAATCAAACCTATTACAAAAAATTTAGTAAAACAGAAAACATTTTGCTAAAGAATTTAGTAAAAACAGTATCATACACAGTAAAAACATATCAACTAGTAATGGTATTTGCAAACAATGCAAAAACCTTGGTTACTATCCTCATATGAAAATTATCAACACTTATATTAGAGGAACAAGCTCAAAATGTGAAACTTAACAAAAGGAAATGAATCACGAAATGGTTACATACAACTGTCAATATGTCAATAATACATGCACATGTAATGCATCTCTGAATAAATGTCACATAATACATTACATATCTCTCTCCACAAAAATGTAACTGTATAATTTATAATAATGAGAACTTCTCCAAAAAATATGTCCTAAACAATTTTTCACAGCTAAATTTGAGAAATGAAATCTGTCTGGGTAAGACAAAAATGGTCTAGACTTTACTAACATACATGTAGAGAATAATGCAAGAGGTCTCCCACAAAATTACTAATAAGTAATCAAACATCCACTGTTGGTCAAATGTCATTAGATTGGTCTCTTCATCAGTTTGATGTGAAAATGCTATGGCCATGGAGTCAAAACAAAAGTTAATTAATGAAAATACACTTACTGTGCTTCAGTTTGTTTGATAAACAATCAAATTAAACTCACGTAAACAAAAATCATGGGGAAAGGTAGGGGAGGAAACATGGCACTCAGAGCCATATCACATACAATCTCTTTAAATATAAATACAAGAACTTTGTGTCCAATAAATAACATGTGAGAATGCAGAAAATGTTTTATCTTTTACAAATTATTTAGACTAAGGGTATCTTTTGGTCATTAATCACCAACATTTTCCACTTACCTCAAAAATCATTCCAACAATGTTTTCAAAGGAATATTATAATATATGAATAAATTAAAACTACTTGTAACAGTTACTGAAATGTCCACTGCACCTAACCATAACAATAACTCACACAATTATAGTTCACTAACATACTGCTTATTGATTATTGTTTATTGATTTGCAGTATGTTCAGTAGTCGACATATTCCTGTAACATCACAATGCCCTGTAAATTGCTGGGAACAAATATGCTTGGGTTTCTGACCAAAACATTACAAGAAATATCTAGATATACAATAAAATTGCCAACTTATGTGCTTATTACATCCCACTTCACATTAAATCCCACAATATCCACTTATTTTCGTTTACAAACATTATACTTTTTTTTTTAAATGGTGGTCGAACAAATACATCACAAATTCAAAACTTTCACCCGCTAACTCTGCGTCACTCTGTCTCTCTGTTAGCGGTACAGAGCTAGCAGATGAAAGTTTCTTATTTGTGACTTATTTGTTAGACTGTCATTTAAAAAAAAAAAATGTATCAGCAGTTGATAAGAAGCATTTGTTCCCAGCAAATTACTCCACTGCATCGAATATGTTGTCAACTGAACATACTGCAAATCAATAACCAATAATCAATAAGTAGTATGTTCCTGAACTAACACAATTATATATAAAAAGCAAAGAGTAAATGTGTTATTTCTAAAATGAGAAAACACCTTTTCATATGCATGTAATATTTAGTAATAAAATATGTACAGCGAGCACAAAGATGATATGATGTACTAGCTGGACTTGAATGGCTGTGTGAGGAAGATGTACTATTTGAAGACCTGTCAGTCTGACAGTTTAGCACACTACACAGATTACAGTAGAAAATGTCCTTGTTGTTTGCACACTGATTAAAATATCAGCTGACACAGTTTTCAGCTCGCCCTAATCAGGAACTAAACGACTCATGCTCATTTCAACATGTATTCTCTTGTTAGTTTCTCGGTGGCTGCAAAGTCAAATTTCCAAAAACGGCAAATTTTTTAATAGACTTTTAATATTTGTGATGATTACAAGCATCCTTGGTGTCACACAATCATCCTACTACATTTAAAGGTAGTCTGAGCATCTGTGATGTGCTTTAACAGCTGTGATGACATAATCATCTTAGAATGTTTGACATTAATTTTGAGCACAAAATAACCATTCATGAGTATTTTAGAGGATCTATTTTGAGCATTTTGTGGTAGCACACACTATCATCAAGGTATAACCCAATGAATGAATGAATGATTATTTCACGACCCCCCCCCCCCCCAGCGCAAAAATAAACATCGGCTAATGGGGTTCATACATTGATTAAAAAATAAAATTATTTATAATAAATCAGTGTAAAGAGCTGATATATTTTTGTATATACAATTGAGATAGAAATATATATATATATAAAACAATGGAATACATATAATTATGATGAAAATACAAAATGTCAATATAACAATTGTATATACAAAAATATTAAAAAGTCAAGGTATAACCCAGTACAATTGGAATACTGAATTCAACACTTTATCTCCATTCATAAGTAATTGTTTAAATATATTCCATGACTACATGCAATTCATTTATGACTTACAAAAAATAACAAAATCTTTTTAAGTGACCTTTGAGAATAAAAAGAGTTTACTAAGGGGTCGTTTACAATTATATTTTATTTAATATTCATACAAAGCATAAACATTTTCACATCCTACCATGCTTCCATAGGCAATATATCAACAGTATCATTGCTGGTTGGAATGGCTGCAGTTACCTTATCAAAAATAATATTTATTATTTCTTTAATACACTAAATATCAGCAACAGACATGTTTTCAGACCCAACCCCTCCTCCATAGGCATTATGATCAGCAATATTAATGCTGGTTGGAACTGCTGCAGCAATCTTGTCAAAAATAATATTTATTATTTCTTTGAATACACTAAATATCAGCAACAGACATTTGCAATTCATTGCAGAATTTTGAACCTTTCAATTTAAAACTAATAGTTAATGCTAAAGATAATCTAAGTGATGTAACAAATAAACAAATATTTTTTTAATGTTCATAAATTTATAAAACAAAGTAAATAGATATCTTCACAGATGTATGACAAACTGTTCATATAACTACTGTATGAAACAGCTTTTTCAAAATAATTTTCTATCTTTCCTCTTACTTTTTCACTCTTTTTCCCTCCGTCTCTCTCACTTTCAATATCAAATTCTGTAACACAGTGTTGTAACTATACATATGTATATATTTATTGATTAAGTGCCATCATTTATGACATTATGTTCTGTTTAAAAGGAGAAGGCCTAGTAATTTGAACAACCTTTGTCTGATACATTTTTTTTAAATGCAATAAAAAATGTTTTAAGTCAAACATTAGGGCAAGGCTTGTATCAGTCAATGTGGAAAGAACACTACATTGTACATGACAAATCAATGATAAAATAGTACATCAACCAAAATGTTTGCTTCAAAAGACCTGTTTTAATCCTGCCATAATCAATACAAGTTTTCATTTTATCAATTTCACAACTGGATGGAAGTGTACAATCAAGCAACTCATTTGTGACTGTCAGTGTCACAGAATATTCACTTAAATAACAAAATCTGCTGTTTTCAAGTACATGATTGAATATTTCACACAACAAAAACTTTATGATTATCTTTTTATAGAAACACTGACGAAATTATGATTCAAAAACATTATGGAGAATCGAGTTACGTATACAGTAATGTAATCTGATCTTATAGTAAAAATAACAAATTTAACTGAAAGATTTTACGAAATAAAAATGTTAAAAGTAAAGAATGCTTGTATGACACCCCACTATATTTGTCAAACCATAACTTTTACTATACAAACAATTTGACATTTTACTTCCAGTTCAAATAGAAAACAAATTACAAATTATTTTTGTTTATTTGTTGAAACTGTATTTTTATATAAAAATGTTAATAAGATGGGAAGAAGATATGTTTCCAGTTATATATATTTAGGCCTCACAAAGAAAGGATGTTTGTTTAACAACACCCTAGTCTATAGTTTATTCAACATTTATTAAGTGTGAAACATGATTATGGTGTTTTATGACTCACAGTCTTTAAAGGAAACTCTCAACTACCATGGAGGCTAGTTTTTCTGATTAGCAGCAAGGGATCTTTCATATATATGCTAATAACAAAGAAGAGGAATAACATACACCCACTTCTGTGAACTTGTACATAATTTCATTAAATTTATAAATGAATCAATTGTAATGTTATCACCAATCATATTATTTAACTACAAAATTTAAGTATGAAATAACATTTTAAATTTGTAAAAGTATTTTAAATTTATATAATTCCTAATTTCATATACATGCTATATTTTAATTTAGACGTTATAAAACATATATGTATATGAAACAAATTTATAAGTCTTTATTTATTTTGTAAATAATATAAAAAAGATGAAAACATTATGTAACAGCATGGAAACAGCATTTTATGTCTTTATTTATTTTGACATATGAATCTCCTGTTTATCATATCTCCTATTTTTAATGACTAAATCTCCTTTTAAAGTATAGTAAAGTTTGTTTTATTTAACGGTGCCTCTAGAGCACATTGATTTTTATCTTATCCTTCGGCTACTGGACGTCAATCATATGGTCATCCTGAAATATGTGTTTTATAGGAAACCAGCTGCCATCACATAGGCTACTCTTTCAGATAAGCAGCAAGGGGTCTTTCATATGCATGGTCCCTTAAGACAGGAAAGCACAGCACATACGAATCTCCTTTTATGCCAGGGTTCAAGATGGATAGGTCTGCTGGTTGGTACAAATATATACACATAATTATCAAACCTTGGAGATTATTCACTCTAGATTGAAGTCGAGTGAAAGCACAGTGAATGCCCCCATTCAGTTTTAGAAGTCAAAAGTAAATACAAGGTCTTATCAATGTTTTTTGGTGAAAGATAACTGCTTTGAAGACAATTACTTTGAGAAAACTACTTATGCTGGGGCATCTGTGAAAATTTCATGGATTTTCTGGCAATGTTAATGATTTTATTAGTCTCTAAAGAGAGCATGGTTTGCTGAAAATTACATGTTACCAGCGGCCCTTTTAATAAATACTGAGTTTTATTGTTTCACTACATAAATATTTATTTACAGACAAGTTCATAGATGGCAGCAGTGTATTGATTAACTTTTTGGATGCACCTGGGTCAGCCATTGTGGATGAAAGCATGTGCTCTTGTGAACTTCCTATGCCTGTCTGGTAAGTGGTCATTTATATGATAATTCATTGTATTTTGCCACCTAATTAATGTACAGTATAACCTCGATTTACCGCCCCCCGATTTACCGCCCCCCGATTTACCGCCAACCTCTCTTATCGCCAACTTTCTTCCAAGTACCATTTGTTTTCTTTATT
>JAULBS010081975.1:0-18962 GCA_032355785.1 Symmetromphalus regularis | reverse complement strand
CTCTCTCTCTCTCTCTCTCTCTCTCTCTCTCTCTCTCTCTCTCTCTCTCTCTCTCTCTCTCTCACACACACATACAGTGACACACACGTATATTATTGTCAAACAATATGGTATGACACAGGGTCCTCTTTCAGATTAGTAGAAAGGGTTATTTCCACAAACAGCACACTTTACGACTTTTGTTGTACCAGCTGAGGATCCAAATGTGTCTCCTGAAGGAGTTCGACCCGACGACCCATCACACCTCAATTAAACGCTCTTCCTCCACCACGCACTATACATTTGGTTTAGTGCCGTTAGATTTCTATATCTCTCAACCAATCAAACACGCAGTGGAGTTTTGTTGAGTTGGAAACTAGCGTGTTGGTCCAAACATTGGTTTTCGACACTCGATCGGGGTGTATATATATATTACCTTCATCTACAACGATCTGGTCGGTTTTGGTAAAACAAAGGCTCCAGTTTTTACTGACAAACCCAGTGACCAACACTTTGTAAACATCAATACATGTGTGAAATAATGTTTTCTAAAATAAATTAGCCGAACCGTATTCACGTACCACATCCACTTTATTTGCTATAACTTACGTAAATTGACAACAATAATTAATGTTTTAGTGTCCCAATTCAAGCTCACTTATGTCAGCATTTAGCAAAATCGTTATTGTCAGCTAGCTTTTCATCGAGAACAAACATTAAACATTTATATTAAAGTCCGTGTTTATGAACGATTTGCATGTGCAATGTTAATAATTATGAGACGGATTCCGAATACGGTAAATAGTGCGGAGTAGGACGATGTGTGTGTATGTGTGTGTGTGTGTGTGTGTGTGTGTGTTATCAATGGAAAGAAGCACGTGACTGGAGAGAAGCTTAGCATGATGATCAAAACTGTATCACTACATCACAAGAGACTCCCCCCCCCCCGGGGAAATCATAATAACATGAACTTACAAATCACCGGCGTTATCGAAACAGTAATGATACAAGGTGTTCGCGAAAGCTACACGTCTTCTGCCCCTAGGACAATTTATAAGAGACTAATAATGTAGTCCGAGCTTTTTCCTGAAATATATATGTGTGTGTGAACGTGAGTGCATGTATGTATGTATGTATGTATGTATGTATGTATGTATGTATTTACAAGGTTAAAATGATATTGCATCAGATAATTACGATTATTTTGTCTCATTCTACTATCTTTAGTCATGTCAGAAATGGTCGTTTATATATGTCATTTAATTAACGCCTACTAATTAGCGAAGTGTAAGTTGTAACGTATTCCGCTATATCATATAATTCTAGGTCGGAAGAACAAGTGACAAATGGCCCGCATTTCTACGAAGCATAGAACGACGTATACAGATAGCCAGCAGTAAAGTACATGTACAATGTATATGTCGAGATTCGCTGTATTACCGAGTGATCTATGTCGGCTGACAAGTGCACCGTGGCACGGTGCCAACACGAATACAATGGACTCGTTTATAAAAAGTTACGGCCAACTTTTCACAAATCTATTGTACACCACGTGCTGAGTTGACTATATATGTCAGCTTTAAAAATTCTATATTTATAAAATAAGACCCAAGGTGACAAAGTTATTTATATTTATAATAAGACGCAAGGTTCGTGGTGACAAAATTATTCCTATCAAGCAGAAGTCTACTGTGAAAATCCCGCCCAATTTAAGTGTCGTCTCTCATGGCTGAAGTATCAAGATGAATAAATTATTCAAGTTCTCTGTTATGTTAAAGATGCAGTCATATCTTATTATTATTATTTTTAATTTGTAAAGATATTTCTACACACTTCACTAATTACCATTACTGGCGCAGTTGGAGGGGTGTAGGCAAGGGGGAATTTGCCCCCCCCCCCCATAATCAGCGGCGCTCTTTTTTGCGACAATTGGAGCCCTAAAATTTGCATGTTTTACATTTATATGACCGAAGGCGCCGCTATTCAGTCTTGTCCCCCATATTTAAACGACCGCGCCGGCCCTGAATTAATGCTAAATAAGGCATAAAAAAGGCGGAAGTTTGAATTCTGCCCTGATGTTTATGATGTATAACCCAGAGTTTTAACGATCATAGATCTCTATTATTTAAAAGAAAAATGATTCGAAATACAAAGTGATAGTAATTCGGAAGTCTATATACGTATTTGTAAATATAGTCAGTATTTGATAGGGGACAAGTTTAGAGTGGGATAGTTGCTGTTTGAACTTTCACTCCCAGAGAAATATTGTTTGTTTAACGACACCCCGGTACATTTGTTAATCAGAGGCTATTAGGTCTCAAAATCACTATATTTCTGACATGTGATTCACAGAAAAAACCCTCTAAAGCCACGTAGCATACTCTTTATTCAACAGCTATTAGGTGGGAAGCATATAGTTTGCATCTCATGGTCTTCAGAAGAAACCTGCTACTACAATATAGGTTATTATTTCCAATTAGCAGCAAGCGATCTTTTATGTACCTCCCCACAGACAGCACATACCACAGCCTTTGTTACACTAGTCGTGGACTAGTGGCTGCAACGAAAATCAACCTATAGGATCGACCAGACAGCACATCGGATTTGAATCGGAAGACTGCCTCTGAGCTGCGTTGTCGGTCCTTGTTTCTGAAAGCTTTAATAAAGGCTCGTGTACACTGGATGCAGTCTGGCTGCAGTTAGTAAAATCACGTTTAGTAAGACAACAGAATAAAACATATATTTGATTACGGTTTGTCAAACCGATCACAACCCACATCAGTCGGACCGCACGCACCCACACATCTAGTGCAGTGCCGAAGCAGCCGTTTAAATATTGGGAGGGGAAATACTGAATAGGGGCGTTATTAGAAAGGCGCCTACAACGTAATAAATGAAAATATTGTCACAAAAAAGGTTACCGCTGATTATTATGGGTGCAAATGCCGCCTTGCTAAAGAAAATCCTGCGTACGGGCGTGATAGTTAATGAGTTGTAACAATTAACAGTTTCTTCCGAATGTTTTCAATATTAATCAACCCCACCCCGTTATTTATGGTTTTCAACAGCCTGCCTTCTCATGCTGGTATCTTAATGCCTTTGAATACGTTCTGCGATTAATATTTTACAACATAAACTCTATTCATTAACAATATAACAAGTACTGCGGTTAAAATAGACTGGTACAAATTAGCACGATTATGACAGCAATAATCATATCGTTCATATTCGATGTAGATTTGTAGACCCCCTAGTTTTTCTTTACCCTCGCCTGTTTAGATTGTAACTTGTATGAGAATTAGTGGTTGGTGATTTATTTACTGTGGAACTATAACACACCAACAAACCACAGCGCTTATAAAAAGCCATACACGTTCTTCGATAGTTACTAAGTCATAAACAATCTTTTATCACCACTCGCGTCCAAGTCTTATTATAATCAATTATAGAAACCATATCACAATATGAATAATATATAATCCTGCTATAAAATGTGAATCACGTGAGTGAAAATGCGTTCATAAAGGTCAAGTGTTTCTTCCGGTTTGTTTCCCGATGTAGAGATATCCGGTCCGACTCCATGGTGTCGCCCGCGATTGTTCTCTAGTTACGCACTCGTACGTGTTACCCAAACTACATACTCTTATATTTAATCAAATCAAGGTTGTTTTATATAAACAGAAAATAATTTAGTTTTTTACAGAAAAAAGAACTTAGTCAGGACTGATCCGAAACTGGACCACAATCAAGAGTCGTGTATTAATACCCAGTAGTGTGAGGTGTAAAAAAGTGAACAGGTAGAAGGGGGCACACACATATTTACATTGGGAAATGAATAAATATATGTACAAAATATCTAAAAATGGGGCAGGTGCCCCCTTGTTCCACGCCAGTGATACAATAAAAAGCCGCGTGCGTAGTGAGTAAGGCTTTGGGGTCGAACCTCATTCTCGGATATTTTCTTTTCTTAAATACATTGCAGGGACGTTGGAACGAAATTAATAAGGGGGGGGGGGCTGCTCCCGTTTCTAAAGATCAGAATTGTCGGTGAATAATTTAACAATGAATAAAAACATATTTATGCATTGTATATCCAGTTCCTTGAGTTGGATACTATTTTTAAAATGTTTGCACACGTCTATTAAACGTTTGGTCTTTATAAATGCTTTAACTTTTTAAAAGAAAACTGGCCCAAATTAAACGAGTAGCACTTGCATGAGACACATGGTCTACAGGAAAAAAGTATACTTTTTTGTTAACATAACTTATTTATGAATTTCCCAACCCATATAAAGCATATACCAATGGATAACTAATGGAAAATGGAAACAACCCCATGTATACACTAAACGGAATACATTCGATGACAACCGCACGGAAACATCATCGGAGTGTCGACACTGCAGGGCCGGGGAAAGGGGGCCTTTTGCTCCCCAATAATCTGCTGCGCCCCTTTTTTCAGACAATATTTACATTTATTGAATACCTTGTAGGCACTCCTATTCAGCCTTACCCCACCCATCCCCAATATTGCGCATCATATAATATAAAGCTTTTGTCGACTGAACCACATATCAAAGTTTGTCCACTGCACAAGAATATCAAACTTATGACCAGTGTCATATATCAAACTTGTGTCCAGTAATCAGTTTGTCCACTGCATTAGAATATCAAACTTATGATCAGTGTCATATATCAAATTTGTGTCCATTAATCAGTTTGTCCACAGCATTAGAATATCAAACTTATGATCAGTGTCATATATCAAAGTTGTGTCCATTAATATAATTTCAGTTTCACTATTAAAAAATATTTAGTGCGATATTTTACAATATTAGCCAAAGGGATGGCATTGTTAAAATTTTACCCCCTATCGTGCGCTTTACGACATATACAAAACATAACCTGCGATTGCGGTTTGAATTACACCATTCATAAAATCCAGTTTGTATACAAATTACAATTGTTCATTTTCATTGACCCAGACAATACAAATACGCTTGGCAATGACCTATATAAGATTCGATTTGAATAGTAAGAGAACTCTCCTTGTAAAGTAGTGATAGTTTATCACCAGTCTAGTCAAATGTCACATAGCCTGGGACGAGCGTTGTCTCCAACTTGACGTAACAAGAATGCCAACAGTGTACGAACCAGACTAGTCACTTAGGGGCGGAGAATTTCAAAAAAAAGGGTTATACTAGTATTTTGCATTCTAGTTTAAATGGATACACGGGTATGTAGCCTGAAGTCCCATGACCAAATTTTACCCATTTGATCTCATTGTATTACGCAATCTACTAGCCTCTCTTTCAATTCCTTGAAGATACATTTTTGATCAACAGGAGCGTATAATCTAGAGAAAACCTCCTCTGTACCTATCTTGCCAGTGTGACAAAACTTGAAAAACTTCTCAACTGTGCTATTAACTAGTACTTCAATTTCACATTTTCAAATGCACCTTTAACTGCGTTAACAAATAGATCAGGGCCTGTGTCAATTACAAACCCCACACCCTAACCCACATACGGGAATGGCCTATGAAATCACAAGTGGGGGTTTGTGATTTCCTGCTACACTCGATGTACAAATATCCAGGACCCTCCCCCGACAAAGGACTTCCCTTATAAAAAAAAGTAATAATGGTTATATAAAATTAGTTCTATTAATTTTATTTGCCATGTAATTTATATTTCTATGTTGATGGCCTACCCCCCCTTGGGTCTAAATCCAGCCCTGGGAACAATGGCATATGAGTTTGCCAGGCTATGATTATGGCTGGAGGCTGGTGTTAGTGGTCTCACAATTGCCGACACGAGCAGGTTTCAATCTTAATTGTGAAAACCTGCTAAATAATGGCAGTTTTGACTCGATCGTTTTTCTTTGAAGCAGTGGGCGAACCCATTATGACATACAATAATATACTTGCACGTCAGAAAGTCAAGTAGGGAAGAAAGAATCAAGTAGGCTTATAAACGTCTACTTACGTCATATATCGGCCATAACACAGCTGGAGATGTTAAAGGGACAATATAAACCAAGTTTTCAATATCAAATATATGCAATACAGACATGTCGCTTGGCTAGTGATTAAAATCATCCTTGGCCAAATATTAAGCCTTTAAAATGCACATCACAAAGTATACTACTCAACATTTGCAAAGGACCAAGAAAATGAAAAAAATAATCTAAAGAACATCATGAATTAACTATGAAGTTCAAATGCAGGTCTTTCCCTTTAGCTGTCGCATGTAGCCGAAATTTTGTGCCAGTTCATTGCTGCAATTTTGCATCGCATAATTAACATGGTAGTCCTTGACGAATGTTAGTAGTATACATCTCACATCTTTAACACAATACACACCAGTTTATAAACAGAAAAAAGAAAATACATTATTTTCAACATTTTAATAATCGCAATAAGCGGTTCAAAGTTTCATTTTGAATTTAAATGAAATAATTTTGTATTAAATACAAACGATGATAATTGTACACATGAAGAAAAATGAAAAAAAAAAAAAAATAATAATTAAAAAAATTGAAAAATGAAATATTAAATGAAATAACCTCTTTGGCGACACATAATTTAAACAAATATATAAACGTATTTATATAAATCTATTATACTGTTCTTGTACAAAAACCTGACGAGAGCATTTTAAATTTCTAGTGAAATGCATAGATTCAATAAATAAGTGCATAAGTTAAGTTGGTCCATCTATAAACAAAATAGACGGTCCCTGCCATTTGCAAGAATCGTTAGCCGACTCGCTGTCCGTACGAAAAGGCACTTTTTCAACAACATGAAAATAATACTTCAAAAAGTTGAAATAATATGGAATTATGGTCCTTGGTTGTATTTGGGCGTTCCCCAGTTCGCACCGATTATGAAATAGTCACTAGTCTCATATCAGTGTTATATAATGTCCGTTCATCCGTCCGCTCGTACACAGGGGCTACACTCCCGTTTAGCATACCACAGAGTGGCACTTGAAAGCGACAAGGGTGTCCAAATAAATACAAGAATAAAAATAATTAACTTTTTTTTTATACAATGTACATAAATAATCTTTCATTAAAGTTAAGAATATTACACATCAACAATGGGATAATGAATGTGTAGATCGATCTTTCCAAGTCCTTGTTTTGTTTGATCGTCACATTTTAAAGATCGTTTTATATTTTAAGGCGTACACCTTAGGCAGTAGTAATCACAAACATACACCCAGTCCCCCACAACAGTTTGTTTTCAGTTGTCTTGGGATAATCTGTTGAAAATTGGCAGTCGAAGAGTTTTACCAACTTCTAGGGCGGAACCACACGTGTAAACACCACAGGAGCCGGTACTTCCAACGGAATCCCCAGAGATGGATTCAGGAGAGGAAGGGGGCGCGCAGAAAACGTCACTTGAACACTGGGTACCGTCTCTGAACAGGAAATTGTCTTCGAACACAGAGGGGTGGTTGTTGTTTTGTTCGTTGAAATTCAACACACTGGAAAACTGCTGCTGGAGACAAACCATATCGAAAGCGGTGTTTGCGTTGTTTAGTTGCGTCTGAACATTTAAAGGGGCAGTCATAGAGTTCTGTGAACCCAGGGCGGTGACGGGAGAGTAGCTGAAAACGGGGCTGGACCTAGAACTGCCGCTGCCACTGCCTGACGAGGAAAATGGAACATTGTTGTAAATATCGTCCGTGAAAAACGTGGGGCTTGCACTGCCAGAATCGCTGGATGGAGGGGAATCGAGGGAGGAGCCCAGACTGGACAGACTGTTGAATTTGATGGAGTTTGGTCGCTCGATGGGGGTTGGTTGTACGGCTTGCTGGTTCTTAACAACAATGTGACTGAGGATCCTCTCATCTTCGTTGTGAATGAAATGGCACCGGGGTCCATACGGACAAAATCCAATAGTGTGGAATGTACGGCAAAGATCGGTTTTGTATTTTGGATGTCGGGCCAGATTTCTCAATTCGTGGCCTCCGTGCGCGAACTGACACTTGTCACCGTATTTACAATGCCCACTTTCTTCAAACGGCCTGCACAGTTCGGTTTTATATCGGCTAGAGTTTATATTCGTTCCATTTTTGCCAAGGCGGTCTCCAATGGGTTCACTGAGACTGCGGTCCAACTTTTTGTGTTCTCTCAATGCAGACATTTCGTCTTTTGTACAGATCGTGGAATTTGGTCCCGGAACAATATTACTTGAGGTACATCCTCGCCCCGTCACCGGTACGAAAGCACTGGTCGAATCCATAGAAAAGTTTCTGTTTCTCGGTGTGCTCGTGTTATTCATCCCAGTGCCGATAATCTTTCTGTCAGAACACAACTGGGTCTTTAGTTGGTTATTTCGTCGATTCTGAAATGTAAAAAAACAACAACTATAAATTTAAAAAAAAAAAAATTAATTTTAAAAATCACAATTTAGATATTTACATTAACCTGGGGGAAAATAAAATTAAAAAATGGAATAGTTTACGTCTATCAACATTGACAAATGTCACAAACCCACCCCCAACAGAATCCTAGACGACGAGATCGTACTTACAACGAAACAAAACTACAATAACTATCTTCTTCAGACGACAAATAATATACGATTATGTTACTCAGCTACACAAAATGATTTCATTTAACATCAACATACTACAATAAAAACCCACAATAACACAGGTACATACAAAAACAAGACCCTGAATATAAAAACACCCAGCAGTGCACAGCTTTCATAACATGTCAATTTCAAAACAAAACCACGAGGAAATGGAGTTGCGCCAAAAAAAAAACCTAATGTACTATGTTGGCGTTATCCATTGGAAAGAATGTATTGATAAGATAGTTGGTAAAAAGATTTAATCAAACATACCTGGTATAATTCATCTCCAAATTCGTAAAACGATGAAAACTGAGCTGTAGACATCTTTCGAACTGGTTGTATCTATCCTACTTGTCAATGCTCTCAAACAACCCACAACTGACTATTTCAAACTCGTGGCCACATTATAAGCAGTTGGGGGCGGAGATTATAGGAGTGGCCAGAACGACATGACACATGGCCAGTTGGAATACGCCGTCGACAAGCTCCGCCCCCCTATCTGATTGGCTAACGGGAAATAAACAACCAGAAGCTCCAATGCTATAGCACTTGTTGCAGTCAATGTGTTGGAATGTATGTTAGCCGTTTACTTCTTACATAAATTCAAAATCTTGACTAACAAGGTAAAAATAAAATAATTCTTAGTTTAGTTTATACTTAAAACTAATATAAGTAATTTAATAAATAAAGTATTACAAATAAATATTTTATAAAATTTTACTAACGTATATAATTTAAAAACTACTTATTTTAACAATACCGTATTACATATTTTAACATGGTAAAAATGCCAAGTTATTTTTATGCTATGAATGTGTTTAATTACGGTAGACGTGTTCATACTACTATTTTATTAATTAAAACAAGAAAATTTATATTTTGTACAATGATATGTACAGGTGTATCGTTAACGTATCTTTCCCCGTTTGGCTTATCTGGGGACGTCAATCACTACGGTCAGTTTTGCAAGATTGGCAGGTAGCGAGTCACGTGATGTGATATTTCCCGCGGTTTCCTGCCTTTTGGCGCCAAGAATTAATAACAATGTTAGAACTAATTCGATGAACATTTTCATGTCAATAAATGTTTTTACGCAGGGGAAAAGTACTACAGACTGTTTTGTTTTGTTTTGTTTCAGTGCATTTTTGTTAACTAATAAAAGAAAAAAGAAATTAAAAAAACTCTTATGATACCGACTTTACAAAATTTTATTTAATAGATTTTGTTTTGGAATGAGCCTATTCCAGGGTTTTACTACAGTGTGATCACCAACAACCGATGTTTGGTTGTGTGCAGGAGGTGGTTAAACTAATTGTAGTAGTAGTAGTAGTAGTAGCAGTAATAATAATAATAATAATAACGTCCTATGTTTTGCTACAGTGTGATCACCATTAACCGATGTTTGGTTTTGTGCAGGACGAATGTGTGTGTGTGTGTGTGTGTGTGTGTGTGTGTGTGTGTGTGTGTGTGTGTGTAACTAACAGTAGTAGTAGTAGTAGTAATAATAATAATAACACCAAACCAAAGGGCGGACCCAGAAGAGTGTAGAGCGAAAACATTTATGACTTGAATCATGTTTTAGTTCGTTTTATTTTAAAATAATCTTTTTCAGATAATGTTCCTTTATAATTATTTGTTGCAGAAGGCTTGTTGTGGGGTGGAGAGCAGCTTCAATTTATGCGTATACCATCTATCCAACACCCATTACCACACTACATAACGTTAGACCAACAAAACAAGCATAATTTGTATTTTTAATAAATTTACATATTTTTTTATTTATTATATATATTTTTTAAAGGGAAAATGCTTGTTTTAATCTTGAATAATTGATAATTCGCGTGTTTAGCGACCTAATATAGATAGCAGAGTTGCTCAATCTAGTGTATGGGATCACATCTCGTTGATAAAGTGACCCGGAAATCCCGCTATCTACTCCAGACACCGACATCCAGTCAACTATGTGCGTACAGCGTACGTGCAGCTCTTTGGTCACAACGATAACCCACACATTATTCATATCACACAAACAACATCCAGTTGTATCTCCACTCGTATCTTACCTCCGAGAATACATTTCATATAAGGCTGTTGTTTTCTCAAGCTCACCACTTCATACAATAATAATTATAATAATTATATTCAAATTCATGTGAATATATCGTTTACATGTAAACATCCTCGCCCTGCCTCCGCCGCACAAAGTTTTATTTGTTACATTGCTGAATAAAATAAAATGGAATGCATCAATACATTTATTATGACCGAATACATTTACGTACATTATTATATTATTGTCACTCGGTCGAATCTGAACAAAATCCCATTTTTACAGGTAAAAATTACGAAAGGTGAGGAATACCTGTTATCAGTTTTTAAAACTTTCTTTCAGTTCTCTGATGCAGATGTGGTTTTAAATAAGATTTTTGTCTTAGGAATTGGAATAAAATAGTTGTGTATGTTTTGTTTATCGGTTACCTGAACACAAAACGCCATATTTTTAATATATATGCTCTATATATTTTAAAATTATTGTTACAAAATGTTAAAATTTTAATAAATATTTATTTGTTTCTTGATGATCTCCATTTATAATATAACTACTTCAGTTATTCTCACTAGCGTAGGAAGCGGGGTTAGGGTAAGATTGTGCATGTGCCCCCCCCCCCCCACCATTTTTGATATTTCATATATTATTCTTTTTCCAATGTAAATATATGTATGTGTTTGTGTGCTCCCCCCCCACCCCCCAAAAAATGTACTAAAGTAAATTAGTTTATATTTATAGCATACGATAACGGGATTAAAAAATAAGTTTAGAAAAAAGAAAGAGAAAACAAAGAAAACCAGTAACAGAAAACGATTAACCGAGATGTTAAAAGCAACCAAGCGTGAATTCAGATATGACATTGTTTGGTGGGGTTGAGGTTGGGGAATAATAAATTTCAATATAATAAAAATGATTCATGCATGCCCCATCTCAAACAACGCCACTCGCCCTCTCTAGTGAAATCCTTGATGCGGCGCTTATAACATATATATATAATAAAGAGAGTTGAGGAATATTTGCGCGTCTGTGGTGGAAGTCAGAAAATAGATGTCACGCTGCCCTGTTAGCTAGGAGAGCATGAGAAAGGTCAAAGATTGGAATTTAAGACAGCGAAGGCGGTCGCAATGTTACCCACTTCTCTACGACGCAGTGCGGCGACACAGTCGCTTGATTGGAACCAGATGTCTCAGCCTACAATGAAATCAGCTGCCTTTTCACGTGCAGTGTGTTTTACCTTCTAATTACTTATGTGCAGTCTACAATATATTAAATGACCCCCATCCCCCCAAAAAAATTAAAAACATAAAATAAAATTAATAACAACATATTATAGCATATTATTATTATATATTACGTCAATACATTAATAATATATTTATCATCACAAATCTGAGTATAATGTATTTAAAAAATAAAATAAAAATAAAGGAGACGTACAATAGATATCTTTGAAAATGTAAAACCAGAATATTGAAGAAAACAGTATTTCATGTATTCATTAAACGAGAACAGAAATTAACTTGTTACCAAACACATTATAAAATGCTGTACAAACGTATACACATTTATACATACCAGTTTTTATATATACGTACCATATTACAATCAACAATCAGTTATTGACCACTGCAACAACCAAATAGGTACCAGTATATAATTATGTAAAATAAAAAAATAAAAAAAAATTCAGTTCAATAATCTTTCCGTCCAACAAGACACTATGCACATTTAATACAACAAAAAATATTGTCTGACTCACATAACTCATAATATGCCAAAGTTTTACAAAACGAGAAAAATTCTTTCCGCAGAGAATTCTGACCAATGTAAGGGAGACAACCACGTTAATCTAAATCGCTGTGAAAGGTCGATTAGAAACGAATCTGTTGTGAGAACAAGCTACGAACGGGCGATTTTGTAAAATACTACTAAAGTCACTGGGGAATCCAGAGATAATTTAGGAGGTCCTATATTTGGTCCTAACTTCTAAAAAATTTACATCTTCCCCTAATATTTGTATAATATATTCTATACAACGAATTAGACACCTTGTAATCATAACGAGATAATCCAATATTTTATTTATGGAATCATAATACTTTCATCTTCTTGTAGACTTTTAAAGTTTTATTTTGAATACATGCAAATCACTTATTTATCACAGACACTGTTTTATGCGTACATTAAGATTATGCTTTATATTGGAGAATATAAGAACATATTTGAGCATGTGTATAATAAAATTAGCTGATATGATAATCATTATTGTCACCTGTACAATAAATAAATATATTTCTCATTAAAATTACTTCGTTGTTAAATACTTTATTGCTATTGTGGATTTTATATACAAGGAATATTTTCATACTTAAAAGTTACATATCTTGGAGGGTCCAGATTATTCTCTAAAACGCTTCCTCCCTATAAATTATTTAAAAAAAAACAATAAAAACAAAACAAACAACACTTATTACCCCCCTTATTAAAAATATGTCACCACCTCCCAGATTATACTTTTAAAACGCTCCCTTCCAAATATTCATCACCCCCCCAAGAAAAACCTAATTACTTTCCCCCTTATTAAAAATATCCCACCCCCTTCTCCTTCCTCTTTAATAATGTTGAGTAGAAGGTCGCGCCGTGTCGCGTTTCACATCAAAGCAGAGGCACCGCCTATACGTCTACCACGCTTCACGGTTTGTATCCATTGATCCACATTAATAACATTTACAGGTAAAAATAATAATTTCCTGAGTTCCACTTTTTACTAATTTAGGATTATTGGGGCGTTGTTTCGCCCCGCGTGGAAAACCAAGGACCTGTTTGCACAACAATGGAAAAAAAGCGAATGTGTTTGTTTATAGAGTATAGACGTGTGTAAATCGCAAGCTCTCTCGTGCATTGTTTCAGGTAAAACAATGCCGACTTTTTAATAATACTAGTCTGCATTTCACGCATGAGAGGAAGTGTTTTTCTTGTAAAGAATAAGCCGGCTTTGTCGGCTAGATGTGGTAAGTGCTCTCTTGCAATGGAAACCACCCAGAGACGTTATGCAAACACTGAAACACTTAACACATTATCGCAGTTTGTAAAAAACTTACATAAACAAAGTGATATTAATATTTACACGTTTTTCCCATGCTTTTGTATGTTTCTAATACCCAGTCTTCACACCGCCAACATAATTAGCATACAATGCAATTTACAAATAAGTTATATCAATATTTTTCACAGGATTAAGATGCTTTTTAAATATTTCATTAGAGTTCTTTGAAGTTGCCGATTACGGTAAAACTGCACCCAGTTGTGTAATAAACACCAGCTAATACGACTTTATTTATACTTTTTCATCTTTCATGTTCAGTGATGTTACGAAACCGTCTGCCTGTTTAGTCTATACGTCTTGTAACAAATATCGTAATATTCACAATATATGTACATCATTATATCATGTACATCGTTAGATACTTATATTGTCAATATCTTTACATCAAACAACTTTATTTCACAAATACAACTATAATTTAACACTATTTACATGCATATCAGATTAAAATATATAACACCCAAACTTTTTACCAACAAATATCCATTATTAATAATTAATATATATATAATAATATTATAGGATAATTATATAGGCGTCCCCCCTGTCCAAAAAGTGGGGGAGGGCGTGTCCCCCCCCCCGGGATTTACGCCCATGGCTTAAAGAAAGCCATAATTATTATTTATGGATAACAGGGACATGTTAATTATTGGACTCGAGGACCCCCCCCCACTCCAAAAATTCCAGACTTCGCCCACTTTATTGTGTCAAAGAGTGTGAAAATGTTTTATTCAGACAGTTCCGCGGTCCATAGGAGACCCATTTTATTCCTTAATAAAAGCTATTTTAATTTAAAGAAAAAAGTCAATGGACCGAACTGGGAGTTTATTGTTAATATTTTAATCATGTTGTTGGTGTACATATGCATGTACACTATAGTATCATTTCGAAATGATTTTATATCACATACAGAAACACCAGAATAGAAACAGAACGTCTGGGAATGTTTGACCTTGAGAGGTGAAACTAACCAGATGATCTAATTAACCGTACACATTTGGTCAACTCGTGAAGCAGACAGTAGACATATTCATTCATTCTGAAAGTCTGTTAGTCAGATGGGAGTGAACCTCCAACTGTTACAGTGTTAGGATTAGCAAAATTAGACTTTCATAATTACAGACCTTCGGAGTAACGGACATTCGGGCAAGAGCTGAATCCAGGAATTTCGATATCTGTGTTTAAATTATTTAACTTTCAAATTAAAAATAACAAACAAATACGGGCCTGTTTAGTGTATTGAAAATTGTACGTGTTGACCAATTAAATATTCCAACACATAATTTTAATATCATTTTCAGATGCCCATAGTTGTTTATAAAACGCTTTTCTTTCACTTGATATAATGTATCGAAATACAGGGCGTAATTATCAGCTATTAAAAATAATAATAATAATTAAAAAAATATGGAATCAAAAATGTACTTCTATGAATAAACAACCAGAGTTATGCAACTATGGTGATATTTCACTAAAACAACGTGCATTTCATCATCAATTACTATATTGTAGCGCACGCTCATGCACGTGCTATCCTTGGAGGCACGAGCTGACACGAGGCGCACGAAGACGCCTCAATCACTGCCAATCCCACTATTGATTGACAGCCAGGCGTACATGGGGACTGGGTGTGGTGGTAGTGTTGGGGGAGTGCGTGCTGGTAGTGGAAGCTGTCAATCACTAGAAACTCGCCATCAATCATGTCTCAATTAGGAGGTTGATAGCAATAAGAATAACTATATAACAGCGTATAAAAGACTAATTGTGGAAATTACTGAAATAATTATATAAATTAAAAAAAAATTAACAATCTCCCAGCACAAAAGTAAACATCGGCTATTGGGGCTCACAGAAATGTGTAAATAATTATAATGAAAATAATGTAATAAAGGATTGGTTCCAATAATTGTAATTTGTACAGTGGTTGGATTTCAGATGTTTGGTGTCAGGTGGAGTAAATATAGCTGTAATTTATTAATACTTTGGTAAAATCTACTCCAACCTCTAACCCTTAGTTTAAAAAAGTATAGTTTTTCTTAATGACACCACTAGAACACTGATTTATTAAACATCGCCTATTGGATGTCTACATTTGATAACTCCTTAGACCAAAGCACCGCAGGCGAACATTCTACCAACTGAACTAAATCCATTCTACCCGCCAACACCAATCAAAAAGTGATTTATTTAAAATTTTAATTAATACAATTAAAATAAATTTATTCTTATGTATGGAATATACGATAAAACCTAATATGATAAGTAGCGTTAATTCTGTTAGAATTTGATGGCTTTACAAACAAATTAATCCTAATTTGATCTTGGAATTAAGTTCGTGACCGAATATTTAGTTCTACAGTTCTCTGAAAACCCACACAAATCCTAAATAACAAAACTACATTCATCGAGACAGAACAGAAATCTTGAACAATTAAACAAATAAACTGTTTAATATTAGTGATGTTCACAAGTAGTTTGTTAGGTAAATGGATATGATAATTTGTCAAACTTCGGTAAGACGAGACAGTCACATGAAAAAGGATTATTTCTGTATGAACCGCTAAACGATCCGACATGCCGTGTTTATATTACGATTACAAGGGCTGGAATTGGGTGTAATCGTCTTATATGGACCTAGTGCCCCCCCTCCCCACCCCTTTCTGAATTCGTTATGTTTCTTTCAGATTACAATTTAGGGACGATCCGTAAATATCAGAAAGTTTTCACAAACTGAATAGGGAGAGGGTAAAACAAGGGAAGCGGATAAGGATGGGAAGAAGTGGGTAAAACAATTTCGATTTCTTTTTGTAGAGCCTATGAATAAGCGGACCTAGGAGGGACTGGTTTGCGACCCCACTTCGGTCACTCATTTTAGTTTTGGCATTTGATCGTAATACATTTTAGGAAACCCTTCAAAATTAAAATTATTACAGACATATTTGAACCCCCTTCCAAAATTCCTACAACCTCCCCTTCTATGATGTCAACGTTTTTAAAGTTAGGATTGGAGGAGGGTGGATCACAGTCATAACATTATATATAATTAGAATTGTGATACCATTGACATTTATGGACCGTCCCTTAACTTTGTGTTAATGACCTTGAACGAAATCTGCAATTTATGTTAATTATTATAATGACAAACAATAACAGTTATTGTTTATGTATTTAAATAGCGCGCGTGCTTGCTAGACGCATGCGTTCACAATGTTTTACATTACCATGTAAGTAATGAATGAAATTGACTAAAATTATCAATGAAACTTCACATAGTAGAACATAGTATAACGTTTCATTAATGCCTATTGTTATACACTTTTCATGAATGGGAAGGAAGGAATGAGGGAGGGTTGTTTAGAGTCGTTAGTGTCGTCATTCATTTAGTATAATTATTATTGATTACAAACTGAAATCAGTTTGTGTCTATGTTGTATAATTAACATTAATTAATTTGAAAAGTGAAATGTTTTTAAACCGTAGTAAACACCTCGGTACCCAATAAATGAAATTGCAAAATAGATTTGAAGAAGTTTTATTTCACCAATAATAATAATAATAATAATATATAAAAGAAAAGAAAAAAACCTGTGTGTGTTCAGTTTAGTTTATAATAAAACAAAGAGTGTTTAATCACTAGAGGTATCAAACTTAATGATGTAATTTATAACCGTCCCTTGTCCGGTTTCTTTCCAACAGACAGGACAACACATACCACGATGTGTGGAGTGGTTTATAATACAAAATATATATTTGTTTTCAATAAAAGTATACATTGTATGCTGGTTCTCAGTATTTAAGCAAACACTTTTAAGACCCCCACTCCACCTACCCCCCCCCCCCCGGTTTTCCAGCTATGGTTCGTTATACTCTGGCAATAGTCTTCTACAGAAAATGTCCCGAACGAAGACGTATCGCCAGTTTAACTTCTTATACTATAGTACTTTTGGAAAGTGCAGTTTGAATTACAGTGTGCATGCACGGCGGAAGCACGTTAACATTGCGGGAGGGGGGCTAACAGACCTAAGCTCAAAGCGCCGAGATCAAGCGAATACGACGTTATACTTGATTCTGTTCACAAACAAGTAACCTGTTTAGAACAGGTTTCTTATCTGTCTCAACAAACTAATATATTATTGACAATGCATGAACAGTGAGCTTAATGTCGCTAAACAGACATCCCTTTCCTCTTATGAAATGATTATGTTAACTAAATTCTTTACGAACGACTGGTATCCAGTGGCGGATTCAGAAAATCCATTTAGAGGGGCCCCTGAAGAATCCTTGGATTTTTTTTTTTGCGGAGGGGGGGAGCACCCTGAGACCTCTTGATCCGCCACTGCTACTAGTATGTAGAATTTTTATCGTGACAGTATGAAAGTGGACAATTCAAATTAAAATGTTTCCGTTCTTATAGGCTTAACCTTTTGGCCAATCCTGTTTGTTTTCTTTTGACGGGAATAAAATATGTTTAAACCAAAATTATTCTTTGGGATGTATCGCCAAAGAATATTATACCAAGCCTCAAAAATAGGAATCTCATTAAAAAAAAACCCAACAAAAATAATAATAAAATAAAAAAAATACACTGATGTAGCACGGGGTATTTCATGTAATTCAGATATTTAATATAACATATTTTAATTATCATGTACTAGATGATTAACAATCCACCGCTTTCACACCACTAAACTAAGATTGAATTTTAAACGAGGTTTATTGATTTTGTTTGTATTTTCATCAATACAGTTGCACACAGCATGTCCTTTTGAACAATACCTGTACTTAAGTTAACCGCGTCAGTGTTCTTTAAAAAAGATCATATTAATAAGTCGGAGGGGGGAGGGGGGGATTAGTAAACATGCAGATGATGCATGGCTGTCATCACAGGCAGTGAGTAATATATGGTAAATAATTAATACTGGAGAGAGCATTTCTCATAGGAATTCGAGCGCGAATCCAGAACGTGTACAGGCACGGCGGAACCAGTGGGACTGGGTGCTCTAACCCCACCCCAATTATTCTGAATCAAACATAACCTCTTATCCACTTTAATCTCAATGCTTCGTGCCTAGATCTGTTAGCCCCCCCCTCCCAACTTGACATGTTAGCCTCCCCAATGCTGACCTGCTTCCGCCGTGCCTTGTGTATATGGTATCAATACACCATTTAGCCATCACTTAGTTTTTCTCATTAATTTTAATCTTGATCTACACTTTCAAAATTTCTAACATTGG
>JAULBS010081964.1:0-18962 GCA_032355785.1 Symmetromphalus regularis | reverse complement strand
AAGAATCATTTGTGGGCATCAAGATGTAAAGAATTGTGAGTGTACCAATTATTGTATGACGTCGTTGAAAACGTAACATTTTTAAGGGTACCTTCAAATTTTGGTGAAAAAAACAGGAAAAGCTACTCGATATTAATTGCTATCATAAATGGTTTTGACCAACCTATCTGGCTCATGCATTATATTCTGTTTTTACAACTTCAGGCGAGTTGCTTCACTGAACCTCACTGTCAGTTGGAGGTTGGTAGGACTCGCCCATAATTTGTCTACATTATTTTGCTCGCCCGATCTTTGATTTTTTCATGGAAAATAATTTTGTTCCAATACCGCTTAAACGCATACTCCCACGGACCACTGACCTAATTAATTTATAAACATTACCGATCTTGAAATTTGACATTTTTAAATGTGAAAAAAATCCATAGACTCGATATGGAATTCTCTATACCTTGTCTTGCATGATATGAAAACGAGATTTAGTATAACAAATGTATGTAAATTTCATTCGTAAATATTTATACCACAAAGCCCCTTAAATTCCGTGGGACTATGCCTTTAAATTGTATTTAGGTTGAGATGAGTTGTTTTGTTTAGTTTTAACGGAATGAGAGACACGACCAATGTCCAGTGATCTTGAATAATCCTACCGATTTGAGTTGCGTTGTGAAATGTATCTAGCTTAAGACTAGAATGTCCAGTCATATTGGGAGTTTCACAAATCTTAAACTGTCAATAACCAAGCAGAAATAGTCTTTTTAAAGCCTATTTCAATCTCCTATATTCATAACAAATTAAATTGAATGAAATTTTATGCTTGAATTTATAACTTTGCCAATGGATTTTTTCGACCTTGTTCCAATTACAAATAACATTAATGCTGTTATCATTGATTTAATTCGCAGTCTGTCTTGGGCAAATGGTTGACATTGGTTTTGTTAAGCAAATACCAATTACTTTTCCAAATATATTGAAAATAAATGGTGTTTGCTAAAGAGAGCTCTTCAAGCTTCGTATTGACCAGATCCTCGACAAACTGCTGTCATTGTTCTGATTAAAAACATAATGGTCAAACGGTAAACTGATTTAACATGTGTATATCCAGTCAAGGTGAAAGTGGGCTTTCAGTGTGAACAAGCTGCCACTTAGTCTGATATTGTACACAAAACAACAATATGGCGATAAACGGAGAGACTAATAAAACAAAGGCTATTGATCATTTCACAAACAGTACAATAAAATGTTTTCAAAGAACTAACTGAATAACTAACGAAGAACTACGTAAACAAACCTCTACACAGTCATTGGTATCGGAGATCAAGCGCCGAAGATGGCTGCGGGTTGGCCATATCATCAGAATGCATCAAACAAAACTGGCACTCCGATGAACTCCTCCTGGGAAAAGGAAACGGGAAAGACTCAAAGAAACATGGAGGATGATAGTCGAAAAGGAAAGCTGGGGCTGCTGGAAAAGCGGGCAAAAGAGAGACAGCAGTGGCAATTTCTCGTTACAGCCTTTATGCTCTTCTTGGTTAATTTAAAAGGTATAGCCCCCCGAACCCACCCCACCCCCACTTTTGTGATTATAACATTTTAAAAATTATTATTATTATATATTTTGTTTTTCGTCTTCATATTATTCGCACCTCCACTCCAACTCCCCCACTCCCACCCCAAATGGATTTTTTTCTGCATCTGCCACTGATATCTTTTGGCATTCACTCCTTTACAGACAAAATATATACCATAAACTTTCACATAATTATGGGTCATTTCGAAGCAATCGATCGTAAGACTTATTGCTCTTCATACCGACTGTGTATGATTGAGATACTGAACACCAGACTTGGTGATAATGAAAGGCGGCCCGCGAGCTCGCATCTCCTGTAATTGTTACACTATGAGACGTCTGGGGGATGTGATCAATACATAATGCCCTTTGCAAATCCTGCCAATACAGATAAACGATGGTTTGATCAGATCGCGATGCATCATCGCAAACCTTGCCAAGTGCTTTCAGATCAATCACAACATCTTTGCCATCACAATAAAGACAAACACTGTTTTCGTAATAGGGTTTACGCAAAATTTAACTAGCACGGAGATTCTCGGAGATACACGGAGATGTACGGCAATTGGTGAGATTGGGTCAGCAGACAAAAGCTTATGTTTTCTTAAGACTATCAATTCTGCCACGTTAAGCACCGTAATTACTTAAATCTTTTTTTTAAAAGCATTTCCATGTGGATAAATTGGAGCAAAAAAGACATTTGTAATTTATTTATTTTTCTCATCTTAAAGAGGTACCGAAATGATCGACTTTCAAGCCTTTGACAAAGTGCGGTTTATTTTAGACATAAAATATAGATTATATAGAATTGGTAAGAGATATAATTATATGTTTTGGCAGATGATAAATAGTGGGACAGATGCGTGAAAAAGATGTCCGTCTCGGGTAGAAAGCATGGAATCTGGTACTGAATGGTTTTAAGATAAGGCGAAGTCCATCTAAAAGTGAAGACAATCGTACAACAAACAAACCTGCTCTAGATCAGCTATAGTTACAGTATGCAGATCCGTTACTGGTATGTGCGTATATAATATTGCCATATTGTTGGAAAATAATAATTGGTTCTCATCTTGGGAATTAATGATAGTTCGTTTCTAGAACAGAACATACAAGAATATAACAGAGCAGATGTTTGAACAGCGTTCAATTAAGAAAATATTAATTCACAAATATCAGAATGAATTGTAAAATTGGATCTGCTAAAAGTGATTTCTAAATTTTTGTAAAATATTGTGAACTTTAAATGTGAATGACAGTAAAAGCAGGAAACGTGTTATAATGTTAAGTAACTAACGTCCTTTCATTGGAAAGGGAAAATATGTCTGCTTTCGATTCATGTTGTGGTATTTAATAATAAACAAAAATATTTTACCAGAAATTATTAAACAATAAGTACTCCATATGACATTATTGACAGAGCAAAAACCTTAAAATAGCACATCATTTGATTTTATAAAAAATTTCATTAGAAATTCTTTTACCGTTCGTGTTCACTTTTTTATGATCTTTTCAAAGTTAAGTCGTTTCTCGTAAAAACGGAACTAAAATGTCAATTACGGGGCACTTGTTACAAATCTAATTTGATGAAGCTTCGTTTACAGACCGTTCGCAAACTCATCTCGAATTTGAAAATAAAACTAATTAGATAGTTTTAGATCGTCAAAATGCATTTGAAAAGAAATAGATTTTCTCGCATTTTGATTTCTCAAACTGCGTAGTTGAAGAATCTCTAAAGATGATGAAAATTGCAGATATACCCAGTGCCGGATATACATATCGTCCCGGCATCATCATATGCTATTCAATTTGGGCGCCAATGATCTCCTAGCCCAGGGCCTTCATTTGCTTTAATCCGGCACTGAATATACCATATGTATGGAAATTGTTAACTTCTTTTCTCATATAAAATACACTGACCATAATTACTGGATAAAAACCAATGTTTTAAAAGAAGATTCCCTGACTTTAAACACAGCTTCGGAGCGTTTCAGTTATTAAGTAATCGTCACCATTGGGATCATGTTTGAACAGTTTTTATAACACTTATAATCACATACTATAGAAAGTCGAAACCCATTTCTAAAGGCGATTCACTTCTTTTTAAAAATACTTCATCCACGTATGAGAAAGAAAGAACTGTTTATTGACACTCTAACATATTTGTTTATTCAGCCTCTGTTGGGTGTCAAGCATACGGGCTTTGGTACTTATGGTCTTCAAAGGAAACCCGCTATCTCGACTTTCTCTGATTAGCAGAAAGGGATCTTTTATATAATTATGCGCTTTCTCAGATATGTTGATACATTCCAAGCCTTTGTTTCACCAGCTGTTGACCACTTTCTGGAACAAGATTGAACCTAAATGTGTTAACTGAAGGGAATCAATCTGAAGACTTAATCCTCTTTGCATGGCTGTAACCAGAGATCACCATCGCTGTCTGACTTTTGCCAGCTTTCACATCAGCCCCCAGCTCAGACTGCCCTCTCGAATTTCGTTTTCCACTGTCTTCCTCCATGTATCTTTTGAGTCTTCCTCGTTTACTTTTTTCCAGGAGGGGTTAATCGGAGTGCAACTTATGGTAAGGCTGTTTGATGCATTCATGGCCAATCCACCGCCATCTTCAATGCTGATTTCCGATGCCAGTGACTGTTTAAGAAGTCTTTGTTGATTATGATGTTGGGCTAGAAGATATTTAGAATCCTGCGACGGTAACAATTTTGAAAGACCTCCAACTTCTGAACGATGGTCTTGGTAACTGTCCAGGCATTACCAGATAATTATCATGATAATCACGCTCTATTCATCAGACTGGCGTATTTTCTTATCAGTAGCCAACTTATTATCAGTGTAGCGTGGTCACTTATGGAGGAATCGGCAGTAAATAACGTAATCACCCATTATGTAGTTTTGTTTGTGGTAGATATTGCTCTTAAAGAGCCAACAGAGGATGTAACTACAACAAACAAAACATCTTAAAATGCCACAAATTAAGGGACGAATCATGAACCATCCAACTTTTAGAAAAAAGTCTTTAAACAAGTCAACGGTTACAAAATACATGTATTATTAATCGAAAAAAAGAGGACTTTATATGCAACAATACAACATCTAAAGAGGCACTATTCTGTACCAAATATTGTGTGCGTGTGAGTGATTATGAGTGTAACAACACCACTAGAGCATATTTATTAATCGACTACTGAATGTCAAACATTTATTTGTTAATGTATCTATATAGTATCTAAAGATGCACTATTCTGTATCAAATGTGTGTGTGTGCATGTTTATGGGAGGGTAATAGCCACACAGTAGCAGATCCAGAGGGGTTTCCATGGGGCATGAACCCCCCTTTTAAATTAACCAATTTTCCCGTCCTTTTCACTCTTCATATTTGGGATCCCCTTTAAGAAATCCTGCACCAATAGAGCACATGGATTTATTAATTATTAACTACTGAATGTCAACCATCCTCTGTTGGCTCTTTAAGAGCAATATCTGCCACAAACAAAACTACATAATGGGTGATTACGTTATTTACTGCCGATTCCTCTCTAAGTGACCATGCTACACTGATAATAAGTTGGCGTCTGATAAGAAAATACGCCAGTCTGATGAATAGAGCGTGATTATCATTCTGGCACGTCTTCAAAGAAAACCCTCTACATTTTTACATTATGCTTATGTCACACCAAAGTAGTTCTCAAAACGTCCTACCCCGTCCTAAAAAAAATCGTAAAACGGGCTGTGCAACGTAAAACGGGCTGTAGAACGTGTAACTTTGGCCAAATAATGTCTAAAATACAATGCTAGTTCGTTCATAAATAGACCTCAATACGTCCATCACGTCTTTATCCCGACCGCAGTCTGTTGGTATCAAGTTCAGATCGACTAAAATTGCCCGGTCAACTCATGCGGTCAACGTTTCCAGGCAGTCCAAGTCCGTCCGTAGTTAGTTTAAACCCGTTCTTAACCAGTTCTACCTCGTTCCCAGTACGTCCAAACCCGTTCTAACTAGTTCATAACGCGACCACCGCGTTCCCAGACAGTTGAACTCGTTCTCACCACGTCCTCATCTCGTCCCTAGTGCGTAAATGCAATCGCGTCCTGGCCCGACTGCTATAAATACCCAGCGCGTTGTTGCCAGTCCTCATTCACGTTCGCCGCTTCAAACTGTACACAACGGCATATCAAGTCAACGACAGTTCCGACCATCTTCGATCATCATGCCTCGAAAGAGGAGCGGATCCAGAAAGGCGGGCCGTGTGAAAGCAGCCAGTACTACCTCAAGATTCCACGCCCCACTGAAGCCAATGCAGATTCCCCCGAAGTTGCTGTGCCTCTTAAGCCTACCCCGGAGTGTGGGATTCAAGAGACGGAGATATCTGTATCACCTGGACCCTCTGACGCCTCTGCCTCACAGTCAGAGGGGCATATGTCTGAGGAAGATGCAGAACACGTACTGAAGTTGATGTCCGACTGCACCACGTCCCTATTAGGATCGAAGTACGGAAATTCAGTTTGTAGTACGTCCATCTCGTTTTAAGTACGTTGTTACTCCGACTAATTGCAGAACGGGATGGCAGCCAGAACATTTTAAGCAGACTCGAAGTTCTGAAGCACTCTTCCGTCAATGAAGTTCGTAAAAAGTTGCTACTACGTTCACTCCGTTCGCACAGTTTGAGACCGTTCGGCAACATTTTCAAGAATGTAGTTAGAACTAGTTTGGTGTGATGGGGGTCTTAGCAGCAAGTAATCTTTTATCTGCACTTTTCCACTGACAGGACATCACGACCTTTGATATACCTGTTGTGGCACACTGGTTGGGACGGAAATAAAACCAAAGTCTACCGAGGGGTTTCAATTCTACGATCAAAGCACCTAAATGCACTACCTGCTGAGCTAATCTCCAAATGCTTGATAACGTATCAGGCATAGCAATTGGAAAAGTTGGCTGGGGAGTATTTAGTCAACAGGGACAACACCTGATAGGTAGTCCATGACAAAGTCCCTTACTCGACAATGAATTTTATTTTGGAGGCAAATTCGTTGCCCCAGTGCACAGAAATTGAGAAAAACTATTTCCATTTGTACAAACATTGAGACATTTTTTTTCACTCATGTTTGGGGCATATAGGATATACCTTGAGGCATACCGTAAACTTTACTGGCGAGTATATTTGCCTATTGGTGTACAATTACCATGCCTGGCGTTATCTTAAAGTGTCTGAAAAATAATTTGAGTGTAAATTTTTAAGATGGGCAAATGACATTATGGCATAGCTTCAATTTGGCATTAATGATGGTTGTGTTTATGTTGTGAATACTGACTATTTAAATACAGAGTAGATGAGCGAAAGAAACCATTCTCTAAACCAAACACTCTTTTTGGTGAGCACCTGGTGATTATTTTTACGAGCACGCGCATAAAGAGGCTAGTACGGATTTTGAAATGTCTGTAGTTGGTAATCTGCAAAAACTGACAAGAGCCAAACGGCTCCTCCAAAGAAATAAACAGCATACTTTTTTAATATGAAACATTTATTGGGTTTACAATTTTTTTACAACGTTCGATAACAAACATATACTATTTAAAAACAAGAATACAAATAAACCTGTGATGCTCTTCACAATCCAGACCATTTGTCCTCCATTGTCAGTCCTTAATAATAACAGTTGTACTTTGACCGGGAACATGCTCAGAAAACTTTAACACCTAAGTAATGTCTTTAATAAAGTATTCAAACTTTAACAATATTCAAATTATATGCAGTTAAAAAATGTTCAGACTATTCTTGAGAAGTAAATTGAGATTTATAAACAGAGTACAGAAAACAAATGAGGTAAGTTACATTCTTGAAACTGTTATTAAGTAGATTTATAAACGGAGTACAGAAAACAAATGAGGTAAGTTACATTCTTGAAACTGTTATTAAGTAGATCTGACCTAGGACAATATGTTTCCAAGACAAAACTTAAATGGGATGGGTCTTAAAATAAGCAACTTTCAAGATAAAAAGGCTTGCAGAAAGTGCATAACTTGGGATATTAGATATTATTTTAAATTATTAGATCTCGCTCCGAAGAATTAAGGATTATCTGTCCCTCATGAATTAATGTTGTAAAACTTTTGTCAAAGGCTCGGGTTTACAACATTAATTCACTCGGGACAGATGACCCATAGTTCCTTGTAGCTCGATGATTATTCTCTAAATATTAGATGGAATCTTGAAAATAATGCATAACAGTGATGAATAGTTTTTAACATACATGTATACAATGAATAGTACTCTTTAGAAAGTAGTCTACATAAATGAGACACATGTTTCCATGCATAGATTCATGATCTGTTCTATTGACAATGTAATATTATTAGTTTTTGGTGAAACAATATCAACCAACCAATGTTACAGCAAGCCAAAAAATATTAAACCTAAATGTAAAACCATCAATAAGGGACAACTTGCATATTATTGTTTAGAAGATCATCTTAAGTAAATAAAATATATGCTTCAGTGCATAGGTACATGATCTATTTTACTGACAATGTATTGTTAGTTTTTTGTGAAACTTATCAACCAACCAATTTATTGTAGGAAGCACAAATATATTAAGCCTAATTACATTAATAAAAAAGAAATTGCAAACCCTAATTAACAAAATTAGCGCTACTATGCCCATAGCCAATTATAAATAGAATGATTACATCTAGTATTTGAATAATAAAATTGAGTTCAAACTGAACTTTTCAATTTTAAAGAAAATGTTTCTAATAAATGATAATTTTCTGAAACAAATTACAACCTCTGATAAAGATTTCTGGGTGGTTAATATTTTATCCATGTCCTACTGCTAATACACCTATACAGGTAAACCATTCGATATAATCCTTACATTAAAGGAGTTATCCCAATACAGAATACTGTATTTGATGAAGAGGTATGCACATAATAAATTACCAAAGGGTATCACCGATTTGGGTTAAAATGAAGTACTATAGTAGTTCAGTGTGTTTTCGCCAGGCTTGTTATATTGTTAATATGTCAAGTAACCATCCATAAAAGTTTCTCTGTGCATTTCATGACTTACAAGCCATTTAAAATCTACTCTTCAGTACATTTTTGTTTGTTTGTATTTAAGGACACAACAAGAGCATATTGATTAATTAATCATTGGCTAATGGATGACAAACATCTGGTAATTTTGACTCAGTGTCAAGTGTGAGCCAGCCTCCGATGGATTTTGAACCACTGTCTTCAGCTTGAGAGTTTGATGTCCCACCATTGGACAACTGGTCACATACTCTGGAGTAAAATTAGTACCAGAAGTTATTTTAAATATGTGTTTTCAATTCAATAATTTGTTTTAATTTTAAAACACGTGGAGTTGCGTACTGGAGCAGGTAACTTCATAAATTGAATACAGTTACTTTGACCACTGCTATACTAGAACACCTCTTACAAACAGTACTGATAAAATTGAAAGAGAAACAGGTATAAAGATTTTTCATTAAATTAACATATTACCACAACATGCTTTCAAGACAAAATACATTACGCACATAAATGATAACAAACACATAGAAAGAAATGAAAAATAAGTTAATTATGTTTAACAACCTAAAATAAATTTAAATGAATTTAAAAAAATAAAATAAAAAGAAAGAAATCACAAAATACAATTAGACCAATATTGAAAGTTTCCATTTAATTTATACAAATATTACTGTACATTGTTAAGAATATACATCATAAAAAAAAAGTTTACAAAATATGAAAGAGTAATGTAGCAATTATAATTGAGCAAAATATAATTTAAAATATATTTAAATCTGATGGAAAAATAAATAATTATAATATTTATTTCATATTGATATTGAATGACAATTGCTTCAATATCTTAATAGTGTTCAAATACATTTATTTCATCATTTAATGTTTAGTGTCATGAAGGATTGTCAATAAATATTGAGGGTTTTTTACAATCAAAAAAATATTAGTTAACACTCCCCATACTAACAATAAACACTGACAAAATGTCCTATTAATTATTGTTTTTCTTGAAAAGCAATCAAAACATGGCTTTTATCACCTACCCTTTTTCTGAACACTGTTCAGTTTGTACATGGCTTTTACCACCTACCCCTTTTCTGAACACTGTTCAGTTTGTACATGGCTTTTACCACCTACCCCTTTTCTGAACACTGTTCGGTTTGTACAAAACATCAGTATTTTTGGACTGTCCCCAAGAGAAACATAAAATGTAACATGTAAAAAATCCTAATGACACAAGTTATTTTAATAATATAATCAGCTATTTTTAGCGTACAATTAAATACAAGAGGTTCTGGATATTTGTTTGACTACCCCTCACCTGCACACACAAAATAAATATCAGCTACTGTGATAGTAAAACCTACATATAGCTAGTCGAATTTTGATAAAATTCCAAAATGTTGTTTTTGGACTATTATCTCTGTTGATGTTTTTGTCATGAGATAATGTGTGTTTGATATTCTGTAGTGATTAATGGATTCTTCTCACTGTTGCATACAGTTTCTGTCCTCTCCATGAACAAATTACTATCAAGGTAATTTACGAGCAGAAGTATAATAAATGGCAACAAGAATTGGTGCTATTATGTCACAATTGTTTATCATAAATCTATCAAAAAACTGCAAGATGTCCAGCTTGTAACTGCAATAATGTGTGCTGAATAACATGACGACCAAGATTCTTTTTCTCTTTTTACCTCCAAAACAAAAAGTCTTGCTGATTCTGCTGAAACAGGACAGAATGGATTTCATATAAAGTGGCACATATAGCATTTATTAAACAAAGTTGCATGGTAATTTCTACGTATGTCCATAGGACACAGACGTCCTATACCACAATCACAAATGTGACCTGTTCTCTCGAAATCAGTCTTGAATTTTGGCACTTTTGTGTTATTTACATTTGTGAAATTTGCAAATTCTGCTCTCTACATTGATACTTAAATGATGATTCTACTCAATAAAAACAGTTATGAGCTTTTGCAAACTGGATGTAGGGTGGTGGCCATTTTGAGAAAATTAAGTTTGAAATTTTCACTGTTTATTGAGTTGCTTGTGGGGTAGTCCAATTAAAATATTGAATCAAATCAGTGCAAACACACCAAAGTTTAATGCTTAAAGATTGAAATTTTGCAATAAAGTGAAAACATCCAGATAGCAGGCTATTTTTGTGTGTAGCACTAGAAGCCAGCTATGAGTTAAGAGTCAATTGGTGAGAACAGGACACAAATAAGAAGAAACATGTAAGCTTCAGTTACCTGCCACCCACCCTTGGAATAACAGTGAGAAATACAGAGGTTATTTAGAAAAATAATATTTCATCTGGCAGTGGAATTATTAACAATTACAAAACATTCCTAATCCTAATTCCTGTATAATATTAATAATCATGTAAAATGTCAAATTTATTCACTTCATTATGCACAATTCAAAAACACAAAGTCAATGTTCACCAAATTTTTTTTTTTAATAATTATTAGCTTAAAATCGGAATAGACTTCAGCAATGGTGTATACAGTTTACTAAACAAGTTTCCATGTTTTACTGTTTATAGTGTCTTTTTAATCATACACCACAAGCAAATATTAGTGAGGTAGGATTGAAAATACATAAGTTGTAATATAGACCCTATTACACAAGAACGAGTATACTATTCTATTTATTTCACAAGTGTCTTTAAATAAGCATTTAATTTCTTTTATGAGGTACAAAATAAATGAGAATGAACCTAGCCTCAGTGGTTCAATGGTAGGACATTGGGCTCTCAAGCTGGAGATTGTGGTTCAAAACCCTTCAGAGACTGGCTCACACTTGACTACATGTCAAAATTACCAAATGTCTCACATCCAATAGCCAATCATTGATAATGCAATGTGCTCTAGTGGTGTCACTAAACAAAATAAATAATAATAAAAATAAATAAATGAGCTAAGAGAAAATGCACTCAGGACATAATTTAATTGTAGCACAGTTGGTTGTAAATTTCCTTAACAACCATCATTCATTTTAGTGTACATGTAGCTCATGCAGCTTGTCGGTTTCTTTACTTCTCAATTGAAACTGTTGGTCACATGATGAATGGCCATAAATTTAAAAAAATTAATATTGATTCAAATTGATAA
This sequence comes from Symmetromphalus regularis, assembly GCA_032355785.1. Taxonomy (NCBI): domain Eukaryota; kingdom Metazoa; phylum Mollusca; class Gastropoda; order Neomphalida; family Neomphalidae; genus Symmetromphalus; species Symmetromphalus regularis. Next base: position 7,222 of record JAULBS010081964.1, on the reverse strand, counting down.
AAATGGACTGTGTGTTTTGAAAGTGGACTTATTACTGATCACGTAAATGACATATATAAAAAGTGATATATACAAAGTTACATACACATATTTACAGCAAGGCACACATAGCAACAACCAGATATACACAATACAATGTCACAATAATTCCCTGAAAAACACAACATATCAACAAATAAGAAGAGATTTTCATTAAAGTAATTTTAAGCCTTTTGTTACTGGAAAGTATGCCACACACCATAATCACTAGTCCAAGTTTCCATGCCTCAACATGTCCCTAGGATAACCAAAATTAAATCTATTTACATTGTTTTTCACAAATGTTTCACATGCAACAACACAAAGCAAAGCAATATATTTTATTATGTGTAAACATATAGGAAGTTTTGGGGGATATTTTAAGAATTTTTTTAATGTATGTAAACATTCTTATAACACTTTTGTTTAAAGAAGCAAAATGTCAAAACAGACTGAATAACCAGAAATTTAAATATTGTAGAAAACTATACTTTATCAACATTTTGGAATATTTAGAAATTTTCTTTATTTCTGTTAGTAAAAGGACTCATTAATAATAATCACCTTATTATAATGTAGACCCATATCCATAATATTTGAGAGGGGTGTATTTTTAGCAAAATGCCTACACTTGATAGGTAAAAATGTTTAAGATTCTCTTTAGAATGGCCAGTCTATAATGAAATAATCTTTTCTTAGTGTTTATCATGTAATATATTACAAGTATAAATACTTTTAATTATAATTTAGATAGTAGACAGAAGCTACATGCATGATATGATAAACATACGATATGCAAGGTTCTTCAAAATAAACTAAAGCGAACTATTTGAGATATATTCAGCCAAGATCTGTTGTAATTTGATTTAACACATGTTGAATAGCTTATGTCACTATTGTATATTTCTTTTTCTTGTTATTTTATTAATTAAAACAAATTTATTTACTTCAAATATCATAAAAGCTGAGTTGTAAATTACTTTTAACTCGAGTTCTCTTTAACGTATGTAATGATGAAAATTTAAGTTTTCTTCACAAATATGCCTTTAGCGAAATTCCATGCTAAATAGGAGTTTGATATCTTGCTACTGACACGTAATACTACTCATACACCAAGCAGGCATCTCGCAGAACACAACATTAGAACAACATTTTCTAGAAAACAACCGCAGGATATATGACAATTTACAGTATCAATGAATTGTAAGATTGCACTAAATATATTTCTGAGATTTGTCCTTTTGTATTTTAAGAAATACCGTATATTCCCTATTTAACGTCACCAGGGCATTACATTTCGCAAATAGGGGGTGTTTAATAGAAGTCAACTTGTAGAAAAATCAGTTTTCATTAATGTTTGTCAAATAGTTCAAGCACATTCCACAAGCATGTAGAGCACATGCCTGGCATCCTGTCAATGGCTGACACCTTTGATCTAACCTAAACAACACATCTGCATGCGCTCACACAAATTTTCAACCATTTCACAGCTTTTATCTTGCTGGCAGTCTGACAACACAGTTAATGTGGTTGGAGTTTATTCAGTCAATGATAGTTAGAAATCGTGTTTTTACTGTTAAATATTTTGTGCAATACGGATTACTAGTGTGTGCATCCATTACATACTTTAAATACTACAGCACTATCATGCTGGGATTTATGCTAGGGTAAGTAATTTTGCAAAATGGCTGGGGGAGGGGGGGTAATTAAGTAGGTGGCATTAAATAGGGAATATATGGTAATCCAAAAGACTTGCTTGCAAGGTTAATTTCAATAAATGCAATGAACAAAGACATTGAACAAGTCTCAAAAATTATTAGTCTGATGTAACAATAAAATATGTTTTCACAATCACAAATAAATGATGAAATACAAGAAAACAAAGATATTCATAATGCTGGAATTAATATAGTTAGCTTTAGCAACACAAAATTCTTATTAATGGATTTCATAATCATTAAAAACTAAATTATGCAGTCTTAAAACTGACAAAAGATAAAATGTCAGATATAAATGATTCATACTTAACATACACATATATACAGTGCAAATTTGAAATTGTTTCATTATTTGCTAAGAAATCAAATTTATAAATGATAATGTTAATATCGTTCATATGTGCATATAAAATGTTATACATTTGTTAAGTCTGAAAAGTACCTATCAACTTGACATTATTAGTTACTGTTTTGATCTTCTATTATTAACACTTATTTCAAAAAATAGTTTAAGTGATAAAACAAATCCATAGATATTCATGGGCAGTCTGAAATTTGCGACGGCATTCAGCTATGCCATTGCAAAATGCTATTGTAAAATTGATCTGTGATTTTTATCATTATGGGCTAAACTTTGTTATTATTTGAACTAAACTGATGTGAATTTCGAGAGCTGCAAGGGTATACATAAATCAATGAAAGTTTAAATTTAATCAGACTGAATCCCCACAATCTACACTGCTAATCTAAATTCTGATTAAATGGTGAAAATACTTGTATGTTCATCTATTTTGTTTGAATAACATTTTTAAAATCACGCTTTTTCACAACTACCATTACATTACCACACTTTATTATCAGATCTATCATTATTAACAATTCAAACGATTATTTCAAAAGGAGTACACATTTATAACTTTTTACGGTATATCCAGATTGCTATAAATACACTAAACATGCCGCCTGTATGAAGTAAGGCAATTGTTAGTGTCTTAAAGACAAAGGCGTAATGCATATTTGACTTTCTTTACATTGGAAATAATAGATCTGGAGAAGAAACAAATTCAAAAGGTCTATCCAGGCCATGAAATAAGCTGTTTAACATTACATTTTGTGGCTTGCTAGTCAATTTTGTGTAGCAACCATACGATCAGTCATTCAAAACTTATTTCATAATTTTGACTGGTCTGTGCTTTTAATTAAAAAAAAAATGCTGCCTTTATTTATATTTATTTAATTTTTTTATTATGATGCAAATTTATGGAAATTGTTTACTCCAAATCTTAATTGGTTTAGCAATCTATATTCTGTGTTTACAACAAATCAAAAATCAAAATACATTTTCTGCAATGTTTCAAAAAGATCAATTAATTTTGTCTGGCTGGTGTGTTTGTCTCTGCTGGGCTCTGGTTGGCTGCGTCTGCTGTCTCTGAATATGGTGGTGGTCGAGGTACTTCTGTTGGAAGGCTGCCAGCACTTAATGTCATTGGTGGAGTGTTCTCTAAAAAATTATATTTAAAAAATAAAAACATTTTTACAAATTCATTTAACATGATATAAACTAAAGAAAGATAATAAATGAAAATCTGGAGGATTTTCTTTTCTTTTTTAAATAAAGATTTACTTCCCTTGTATAAAATAAATTTATCCTTTTTGTATCCAATTGATAATGTGGAGACCTCATGCATGTGACGACATACCACGCACCAATAGTACTGCATAATTTGTGGTTCAATCCGTGGGTTATTTTAGCACAGATATAAAAGGGCCATGCATTTTTATACCAAAATGTCCTGGCTAATAAGTAATTTTTTAACAGTTACCGGAGTTATCAGCTGTGATAACCGTAACTCCTGGGTATGGTGGCAGTTCAGCTTTGTTTGATGGGTATAGATCTGGCTGTGACATCACCTGTCAAAATAAAACAATAAGAATTAATAACGTTTTCTTGTTTAACCACACCACTAGAGCACATTGATTTATTAATCATCGGCTATTGGATGTCGAACATAAAAAATTAAACAATTAGAATTATTAAAAAAAATTTGGTTGTTTTTGTTTAATGACACACCTAGAGCACCGATTTATAACATGAAAGAAATGTTAGTATTATGACTGTTTAATTACCACTTATTAGAAATGTCAAGTATGTTAATTGTCACATGATCCAAAATCTGAGATCAGAACCAACTGCTACTAAAATAATGATTACAATGATAATAAATATTTTCAATGAAAACAAATATGCATATGACCTTACAGAAGTGACAGTACATGTAGTCATCCCAGTTAGAAAAACACATGATCTGTTATATGATTCGGTCTTAAATATACTGGTGTATATCATATACCGTGTAAATCAAAAACCACAGGAAATGATGGGTGTATGTATGTATGTGACTATATTATAATACTGGAAGTTTTTCATTATGTTTTTACTAGTAAACTCACTTCAAAGTAGGGCGGAGGTAAATTTGACATATCTTGGTGGACAGGAGCTCCAGGCCCTGTGTATGCATAGTATGCTGGTGTCGCCACTCTCCCTGTCTGGAATTGACGGCAAGACATATGTCGCTGTGTTGGTCCTGAACCATTGGGACTCAGTCTGGTTTGCTGTAATGCTACTAGTCGGCGACGCCGGTAATATCCACATCCTCCAAAACACGACATCATGATGAAGATGATGATAAACCTGCAACATAAGTGGTTTAACAAGAATCTACATGTAGGTATCAAAATAACCAAATGTTTCACTTCGAATAGCTCATGATTAATAAAATACTGTCGTCTAGTGGTGTCATTAAATGAAATAATGTTTAAAATAGAAATTTGGAAACTGTGTGGCTATAACAATATTGCAGTTAGCCGAGAGGTGGTTATAAATGAATTCTTGATCACTAAAACCAACATAAAAGACATAAAAAAAAATTGTTCTAGGTTCAACAAACTATATAAACCAAATATAGTTATAATTTGTCATCCTCATGTGTTGAAATACTTTAGGTTTGGGAATGAGTTTTAAATATACTATATTCAACATACACTGTAACAAATTTTAACACAGTACCATTAAAAACACATTAGTTTTGTCAAAGTGTGAAAGAAAGTCGAAACAGAGAATACATAGTTTTGTCAAAGTGTGAAAGAAAGTCGAAATTGAGAATACATTAGTTTTGTCAAAGTGTGAAAGAAAGTCGAAACTGAGAATACATAGTTTTGTCAAAGTGTGAAAGAAAGTCGAAACTGAGAATACATAGTTTTGTCAAAGTGTGAAAGAAAGTCGAAATTGAGAATACATTAGTTTTGTCAAAGTGTAAAGGAAAGTCGCATACTGAGAATACATTAGTTTTGTTAAAGTGTTAAAGAAAGTCAGAATTGAGAATACGTTAGTTTTGTCAGTGTGAAAGAAAGTCAAAACTGATAATACGTTAGTTTTGTTCAAGTGTGAAAGAGTCACATACTGAGAATATGTTAGTTTTTCAAAGTGTGAAAGAAAGTCGAAACTGAGAATACGTTAGTTTTGTCAAAGTTTGAAAGAATTGCCTACTGGGAATATGGTAGTTTTGTGAAAGTGTGAAATAAAAGTTGAAACTGAGAATATGTTAGTTTTGTCAAAGTGTGAAACAAAGTCGCATACTGAGAATACATTAGTTTTGTCAAAGTGTGAAACAAAGTCACATACTGATTATTATTATTTTTTTTGAATGTTTTGTTTAATCATTGGCTTTTGGATGTCAAACATTTGGTTATTGGGACATGACGTCAAGTGTGAGCCAGCCTCCAATGGGTTCTGAACCACCGTCATGAGAGAGTCCAACGCTCTACTGCTGGAGCACCGACGTTCACCGTCACATACTGAGAACATATTAGTTTTGTCAAAGTCCGACGCTCAACTGCTGGAGCACCGAGGTTCACCGTCACATACTGAGAACATATTAGTTTTGTCTAAGTCTGACGCTCAACTGCTGGAGTACCGAGGCCCACTGTCACATACAGAGAACATATTAGTTTTGTCAAAGTCCGACGCTCTACTGCTGGAGTACCGAGGCCCACTGTCACATCTGAGAACATATTAGTTTTGTCAAAGTCCGATGCTCTACTGCTGGAGCACCGAGGTTCACCGTCACATACTGAGAACATATTAGTATTGTCAAAGCCTGACGCTCTACTGCTGGAGCACCGAGGCTCACTGTCACATACTGAGAACATATTAGTTTTGTCAAAGTTCGACGCTCAACTGCTGGAACACTGAGGCTCACTGTCACATACTGAGAACATATTAGTTTTGTCAAAAGTCTGACGCTCAACTCCTGGAGTACCGAGGCCCACTGTCACATACTGAGAACATATTAGTTTTGTCAAAGTGTGAAAGAAAGTATCCTGAAGGAGCTTACCAGAAGTACCACATGTTCCAGACGTGTAGTTTGAAGCTTCTTGAATAGTAATCATCTGAATTACGGTCCAAGCAGCAGTGCAATGAGTCTTTACAACACTTGTACGGGGAATCACAGCTGAAGAAAAACAAAACCAATATTTGTTTTTATACAGTAAGCAAATAATAAATAAACGTCTACATGTACTTGCACATGTTGCAGGGTTTCCATCCCTCACATTGCCCGTGGCAATCAGCAATGCTGTGCTGACGACTTTTTAATTTTCCGTGGCACTTTGTTTGCCACAGACTAATTTGTTTTTTCCAAGGAGTATTTTTTTCTTATTATTAAAAATAAAGTATAAAATTGCCATGGAAATGCCATAGACACTATTTCTCCACACATTTTCTTAACTAGTGTAAAATGAATATAGCTGTCATACACTGAGAAATCTGATGAGGGCCTTACATACATGTACAGTCAAGATTGCAGCATTTATCTTATTTTTCCAACATCTGTTCCCAAAATATTTTATATATAGTATATTGGTTATATACTAATAACTGTTCTTTATACCATGTACATACACTTTCAAACCAGTATACATTTGTGCTTATGCAGTAAAATAAATCAAACCAAAACAATGTGTGAAATATATAATTAAATACATTTTATTATTTTGTTTGTGTGTATGTGAAAAGATATTGTGTACCATAATATAATACAGGCATCTAGTAAAATATATGAGAATAAAATATAAAAAAATTAAAACATTGCAATAGCATGATGTGATTATTCCATAGAGAGGTGAATATTCTATTTTACTATTTTCATCCATGGTTGAATATTCTATGAGGGTGAAAATACCACCTCACACTGGTATTGAGATTAAAAATCCAATGCCTTGATTGAGATTTGATCCCTGTACCTACCAGTTGTGAGTCTGACAGCTCAACTACTGTGCAATCATGGCCAGTTATATATTGCACCCTGCACATATATGATACATTAACATATATCTTAACCACTGTGCAAGCATGGCCAGTTATATATTGCACCCTGCACATATATGATACATTAACATATATCTTAACCACTGTGCAAGCATGGCCA
>JAULBS010081953.1:0-18964 GCA_032355785.1 Symmetromphalus regularis | reverse complement strand
ATGACCATATGATTGACGTCCAACAGCCGCTGATAAGATTAAAAATCAATGTGCTCTAGAGGCGTCGTTAAATAAAACAAACTTTTTCTATACTGAGGGCCCCCAAACCTGAAGTGCCCCGGGCCTCTCGATGTCTATATCCGGCCATGCACCTACCACCCATGAACACCGATTAAATTGTCAATGCACCGTAAAGTACCACAACATTTGTTTTGAGTTTCATATTTAAAATTTTAAAATTAAGTGTGATTGATTTTTAAGGGTCATTCATATAATTGCAAACATTGTATTTGTGTATTTAAGATCGAGTACAGTTAAGTGCGGAGCAATCTGCGAGTTCAGCTAAGCGCGGAGCAGTGTATACCCACACCACTGCATGTGTTCCGTTAGCATTGATTACTGACCACATGTTGAGTACGACTGTTTGAAGTGACAGATGTAATAAATGCTATACGCTAATACTATTATTTACTGCTGGGGGGTCACATATGTATTTATTCTTCTTTAACCCCCGTTTCCTTTGAAGTACAATTAGGGTATCATAATTAGATAAAAATTAATATTCAAGCGCTTAAATGGAAACTGGACTGCTATTATGAATACAGAAACATTTTTACCATTAACCTATTTCTAAATAAACTATTATAAATATTGACCTACAATTGTGAACACTGACCTATTTTTATGAACGCTGAACTCATATTGTCTTCATGAAAATAGCATTGTGAACATATGTTGTAAAATTGGACGTATTAAATTATTGTGAACATTGAACTGTTATTGTAAACACAGCTATTGTTGAAAACATTTTGTTATTATATTGAACACCGGTCCATCATTGTGAACTATAAGACCAGAGTTCACAATTACAGGTAAATGTTCACAATAATAGTGTGGTATATTGTGAACACTGACCAATTAATTTGAATATTGACATATTAATGTGAACATAGACATACTACTGTGAACACAGATGTACAGTTGTAAACACTGACACACTATTGTGAACATTGCCATACTATTGTGAACATTGCAATTTATTGTGAACATTTCCATACTACTGTGAACACTGATATACAGTTGTAAAACTGACACACTCTTGTGAACAATGACACAATATTGTGAACATTGACATACAATTGTGAACATTACACACTATTGTGTAAACTGACACATTATTGTGAACACTGACATACTGTTGTGCACATTGACAAACTATTGTTAACACTAACACACTACTGTAAACATTGACATACATTTGTGAACATTACACATTATTGTCCAAACTGACACACTATTGTAAACACTGACATAATATTGTGAACACTACACACTATTGTGAACAACACTGACACACTATTGTGAACACTACACATTATTATGAACAACACTGACACAATACTGTGAACATGACACAGTTATGAAGATTGACACACTGTTGTGAATATTCACATATTATGAACACTAAACACTATTATGAACACTACACGTTATTGTGAACAATTAAACACTGTTATGAACATTGACAAACTATTATAAACACTGACATACTGTTGTGAACATTGGCAAACTATTGTGAACACTGATATACTATTGTGAACACTACACACTATTGTAAACCCTGACACACTATTGTAAACACTGACACACTATTGTAAACACGGACTTACTGTTGTGAACATTGACACACTATTGTGAACACTGACAAACTATTGTAAACATTGATACACAATTGTGAATGCTAACACACTATTGTGAACACTACACACTATTGTGAACACTGACTTATTATTGTGAACACTGACATACTATTGTAAACACTAACATACTGTTGTGAACACTGACACACTATTGTAAACACTGACATATTGTTGTGAACATTGACACTGTTGTAAACATTGACACACTGTTGTGAACACTACACACTATTATGAACACTGACTTACTATTGTAAACATTGACACACTATTGTAAAAACTGACATACTGTTGTGAACACTGACACACTATTGTAAACACTGACATACTGTTGTGAACATTGACACACTATTGTGAACACTGACAAACTATTGTAAACATTGATATACAATTGTGAATGCTAACACACCATTGTGAACACTACACTTGTGAACACTGACTTACTATTGTAAATATTGACATAATGTTGTGAACATTGACACTGTTGTAAACATTGACACACGATCGTGAACACTGGCTTACTATTGCAAATATTGACATAATGTTGTAAACATTGACACATAATTGTAAACACTGAAACACTATTGTAAAAACTGATATATTGTTTACACACTATTGTGAACACTGACACACTATTGTGAACACTGACACACTATTGTGAACACTGGATTACTATTGTAAATATTGACACACTATTGTGAACAATGAACTAATTCTGTGAACAGTGATATACTATACTAACAGGCAAAAGAAATGATACCAAGGATAATTTAATGATAAATTTGAGGAACCACACTAAACTTTGAAAATAACATTTGTATTTGCAAAACAGATATATGGTCGACATAAATACCATAATTTGATTTAAGCAGCGATGAAAAGAAAATCTGCAGAAGCCTTAAACAAAATATTCAAATGTCAAAAATATTTTAATCTTATTTTTGGTATCGTTTCTTTTCCCCGTTAGTTTATTTAAACTGAATAATGTGATAGTCTACCTTATGTATTTAACAATATACTTCACTTTGAATAATAGAGAACTTCATACCGAAAGTTGATTGTCATATTAAATGTATCAATGCCATTCTTGTAATAGTTTTAGGACATTTATAGAATGGTGCATTAAGCATTGAAAATTGGTTTCTACAGAAACTAACAAAAAAGTTCTACAGATGCAACCTTTAAAGTGAATTTTTAATCATTTCGCGTCCCTGATGACACAACTGAATTAAAAATGTAATCGCTTGATTAGTTACAAAGAAGCTTCTACAGTTCATATGTGACAGAATCATTTGGAATTGAGACGAATTGTAATAGAGTATAACACATTGTTATATTCAGAATAACAAACGAGTTAAAAATGTAATCGCTTGATTAGTCACAAGCAAGGTTTGAACGATTCATATGTGATAGAACGATTTGAAATTCTGACAAATATCGTAATAAAGTTTAATACATGTAGTTATTTATTTAATTACTTACTTACTTACTTACTTATTTAACAATCTAAACAAAAGAAAACATCAGCTATTGGGAGAACGAAGTTTAATACATTACTTTAGCACAGTAGTGAAATTAAACCGTGGGATGCAGCTTAAATATTAAACTGTCATGTATCACCAGTACAGTTCTTGCGACATATGGTCTTTAGAAGACATATGCATCCGTCACATGTTACTCTTTTCGATTGGGGTCTTTTGTATGCACTTCTCCAAATCAGGACAACAGAAAATAATTTTTTATATGCTAGTTGATTAACATTGGCTGGAAAGGGAAATAATCCAATGGTTCCACGTCCTTCAACAAAATACATTTCCCTTCCATACATAACAACACATATCACAGATTTTGATGTACCAGTCATAGAGCAGTAAAAGGAACACAAAATAGCCTAATAGGCTCACGACCCTATTATAACTATGAACTAATTCCTATATGAAATGACCTATGAAATAATTCCTATACGAAATAAGCTATGAAAGAATTCCTATACGAAATAAGCTATGAAAAATTCCTATACGAAATAAGCTATGAAAGAATTCCTATATGAAATAAGCTATGAAATAATTCCGATATGAAATAAGCTATGAAAGAATTCCTATATGAAATGACCTATGAAACAATTCCTGTATGAAATAAACTATGAAAGAATTCTTATATAAAATAAGTTAAGAAACAATTCCTTCATGAAATAAGCTATGAAAGAATTCCTATACGAAATAAACTATGAAAGAATTCCTATACGAAATAAACTATGAAAGAATTCCTATACGAAATAAACTATGAAAGAATTCCAACATGGACAAATTACAAAATAATTTCTGTTTGAAATAAGCTTTTAAATAATTCCTATACGAAATAAACGATGAAATAATTCCTATATGAAATAAGCGATGAAATAATTCCTTAATGAAACAAGGGAGGAATGAATTCCTTTATAAAATAAGCTACTGACTAATTTCTACATGAATTTGATATGTTTGACACAATACATAGAAGTTGTATGAATAACAGATGTAGCGAAACGATATATCATTAACCCATTTGTCATGACCATTACAGTACAGGCCTGCAAAACAGCATTCATAACATCACTGCACTGTTATTCTTGGCGATACTGTTTCAGGGCAACATCAGATAGAACAAAAAAATAGATACATGTACTTATCATGCTAAAACAAACGTAGCATCCGGGTTTGGAAAGTTGTTTTAGTTATAAAATCTGCTTATCATACATATCAGTGCCAAAGCCTTCCCTTACTGCTATCCGAAAAACTAGTTACCCCGAAGACCATGAGTGCAAATACTTTTTTTTGACACCTAAAAGCCACAGATTAAATAGGTGCTGGGGTGCCGGTAGTGCAGGTACTGGGATCAAATCTCAGTCGAGGCATGATATTATTAATCTTTGTATCGGCTGAGACCAGAAGTAAATCAATGCACAGATCAATGCTCAATGAGTAGGTGTATATCACACCAACCAATGGCCCACTACTGATTTATCAAAGACCGTGGTATGTGCTATCTTGTTTGAGAGATAGTGCATATAAAACATCCCTTGCTGCTTATCGATAAGGATAGTCGCATTAGTATGGCGGCATGTCTATCCTACTAACTCTAATCTCTGTCCTGGACAGACAGAACTGGGAAACTGAGCTGTATGCCTAGGACAACATATTTGAACCAAGCAGAGATCACACATTAAAGTTGTACCCTTGAAGAATGGCGATAAACATGATTTTTTTTCCAGGAAAACGAGTTAACACAATGACTGTTGTGCATATTGATGTTGTATAAAAAAAATATAACAAATGATTGTTGTGTTATGCCAAATATGAGACCACCCTCAAAGTGCTGATAAGGCTGCTCTTCTGAAATTAGACTAAACGAAGATTGCAAGCCACACAATGCAGGTTTTATAGCGATTATCACCATCATTGTTACATGGTGGTATGCAAACACCCAGCATGTCTACTAGATAAAGTCATCTAATTGAAATAAGGTCCTCCCTCTGATGTCATAATTGGGAGGGTAACTATAAACGTGATGCTGATTTTAGGCTGAGAAAACATTCTATTTTGTTAATTAACTTAACTAAAGGTATATAAAGAGATCCTATTATTTGGGATCGCAGTTTTAGTAACATAATCGATGTGGAGAGCGAAATGTACGTTAATAAGTTTTTGACGATAACATCTGTTAGATTATGTATCAGGTGAATAATATGGGAATTGTTTTGTTTTGTGGTTTTTAGATTATGGTTGGTTGTATTTATTTTCGTGCGTATATCCAATTAAAGTTCAAGCACGCTGTCCTGGGTACACAACTCAGCTTCCTGTGATATCTGTCCAGAAGAGAGGTTAGTGTTTGTTGGAAAGACTCTTATCGATAAGCAGCAAGGGATCTTTTATATTCACTATCTCACAGACAGGACAGCACATAACCAGTTATGGAGCATTGATCGGTGTAAATGGTATACACCCACCCACTCACTCTGGGTTGAAGCCGATACTGAGATTTAAAATATCCCTCGACTGAGATTTGATCCCAGTACCTACCAGCCGCGAGTCCGATAGCTTAACCACTGCACCACTGGGTCCGGACACCCATCTTTTTCTAGAATATTTTTTAAAATATATATTTACCGAGTGGAAGGACTTGAAAATTAAACATTTCCCCCAGTCCTATTCACACATCACATTTGGACCCCCTTTCAAATATCTTGTATCCGCGCCTGCTCATTCACCTTTCTTCTTCTTCTTCTTCTTGTGCGTCTTATTATTCTTCTGCGAACATTCTCATACCACATATGCTACTCTTATTCCATAAGAAACAAGGAGTCTTTTATATGCACTGTCCCGCAAATAGGACAGCACATACCACGGCCTTTGATGAACCAGTTGTAGACCACTGGTTGGAACGGAAAATAGCCCAAACTTTGAATACATAACGAAATTTATTAACCACATATGTTTACAATAAACGGTGCCGTACATATCGTTTTATTACAAGATTCTGTCATGACATTCCAAAACAATGTAAAATGTGTTTTTACATGCTAGTCTATAGCTACATTTAAAAGTATATTCTTTGCACAGGGGCGTTGGAGCCGGGAGGGGGGGGGGGGCGCTGGGGGGCTGCAGTCCCCAATAATTAAAAAATTGAATGTTATTCTTGTATTTTTTGGTAAAGTCAGTTGCTTCTTAGTATTAGCAGCCCCCCTCCCCCCAATATGAATTTCGTTCCAACGCCACTTTTGCTGTTTGTGAAATTGACGTCATCGGCATATCTGTTCAAGAAAGATTGTTATCCCAAATGATGCTGATTTCAAGATTCTGTTAAATGGACTTTTCGTGTCGGTGAAATGGACATTCATAGAATAGCTGTGAAAGGTGTCGTGGTGTTTGAAATCCATTATGGTCTGTGTTGTTTTATGCACTTTCGTGTCAACAAATGACAAGTTAAGGTGATGCAGAAATTATAGTTTTCCCACTCGCTTGTGGAATAACTCATTTTACTAACACCTGTTTTAATTTACATATTTGTTTCTTTTACATAGCATACATTGTCACATATGTTTAACAGATAAATAAGCCAACATATTTAGCAAAAGTTTGTTCCACATATTATACCTGCCTACCTAAATACCTACCTACCTACCTACCTACCTACCTACCTACCTACCTACCTACCTATATACATACATACGTACATACATACATACATACATACATAGACTGAATAGGGGCGCCATCAGTCACTTGAAGGGCGCCTACAACGTACTCAATAAATGTAAATATTGTCGCAAAAAGGGCGCCGCAGATTTTTTTTGAGGGGCGGGGCAGATGGCCCCCTTGCCTTCCCGGCTGCGCCGTCCTGTCTATTTACGCAAACTAAACATGTGCATGACAATTTGAAAAATAATCTCATCAATTCCCCATTACTGTGTTTGTTTTTTTGTCGTTATTATCATGTTAATTGCGTCTAAATGTCATTTTCGTAAAGCCACAGTTTAACTGAGTGTAATCAACAACGTGTGTTTCTCCAGCTGACGTCCATTTCATTGTATTTTTAGTCATACGGCATTTTGTTTAGACAGGTACGTTTCTTCTCTCATGACCTTGTCCTCTGGGACGCTTTAGTAATTACGTAAAGCGAATTAAAACAAATGTTTACTTCCTCATTTCATATAAGATTTTTAATGTGCATTTTGATAGTGTGGTTGTTTAACGAGCCCTTGTCCATGTAACTTATGTAAAATCAGAGACTAAACGACCCCCAACACAGATATAAACATCGGCTATTGGAGAAGCATTTGAATACAAGGTGAAACATTTCATAACCCATTACGTATTTGCTTATATAACATTTGCTTACAAACACACACATGCATATGCACACACACACGCATAGACATACACACACATATAGACACACATATAGACACACATACATACACAGACACAAACACAGAAAGACACACACACAGACACAAACACACACAGAAAGACACACACAGAGATACACACACACGCACACACACACACACACACACATGCACACACAAACACACACAGACACACACACACACACAGATACAATAAATAATTTTATCCCGATTTGTTATTTCGGCCATTATGTTTGTAGAGATCAATTAATTTTCATTTATAGCTAATATATATTAAAAAAAAACAGTAAAATATGATACTTGTAACAATGATAGTGTACTTTTAACATCTCCTATTATGACGTCATAGATATATTTTCGTATTTTTGTGTAAAATCACTACATTGTGAGACTGTTGCTTAACGATCAAGTATTGTTCATTTGTTACTCGTTAAGCACTTTGCAGACCCGATCACGGAATATCGCATGCGTTATATAACCCCTGAACCCGACCGTGATTACAAATTATTGACCATGTCTACGTTATGTGCAATTGATGGGCAACTTCATGACCTCATACACGAACTCTAGACAACATGCCAACTATATATAACAGATTCCATGATGCTAGTTGGAGACAGTAGCCTCTGTGGCGAGCGGGTTTTTCTGTATACCATGTGTAGTAAATACCATGTGCAATAAATACCATGTGTAGTAAATACCATGTGCAGTAAATACTACGTGCAGTAAATATCATGTGTAGTAAATACCATGTGCAGTAAATACCATGTGTAGTAAATACCATGTGTAGTAAATACCATGTGCAGTAAATACTACGTGCAGTAAATACCATGTGTAGTAAATACCATGTGCAGTAAATACCATGTGTAGTAAATACCATGTGTAGTAAATACTATGTGCAGTAAATACCATGTGCAGTAAATACTACGTGCAGTAAATACCATGTGTAGTAAATACCATGTGCAGTAAATACTACGTGCAGTAAATACCTTGTGTAGTAAATACCATGTGTAGTAAATACCATGTGTCGTAAATACTATGTGCAGTAAATACCATGTTTGAAACCTATTGCCCTGTTCGAATATTTACAGCCAATGACTTTTGCTAATTTTATCTTTAATTCATATTCGTTTTCCTTTTTCTTTACATGCACATAGAAAGGAACCCAAAACCCAAAACGTTTCATTGTCAACACGAAGTTTTCTACTACTTCATAGACAAACGAGGAAAGGATTGTTTGTTTAACGACACCCCAGCACATTTATTTTTATTCAGCGGGTGTTAGGTGTCTTACATATGGTATTCTGTGACTCATGGTTTTTAAGAGGAAATACGCCACAGCGACATAGGATACTCTTTTCGATTAGCAGCAAGGGCTCTTATATATGCGTTTTCCCACAGACAGGACAAGCGCATTTGTGGACCACTGGTTTATATATGTGGCTTACACCTACCCATTGAGCCTTTGCGGAGCCAGCATCGAGATTAAAAATCCCTTGGCTCGATTGAGATTTGATCTTATTACCTACCAGTAGTGAGACCGACAGCTTAAACACTGCACCGCCGACGCGGGTCTAACAAAACAACAATGAAACTACCATGTGTTCATAAATTGAGTTTGAACTTTTATTGGATATTAGAGCGAATACAAGTTAAACCAACAGTATATAGTTAAAATCTGCCAATCAATTTTAAAACAGAATCCACACCAAGAACTGAAGAAATAGTTTACAAAGTTATTTATTTGTATAGGCAAAGGTTACCGTAGCATTTTAAACATAATTCATCTTAAAGGTTCAAGACAACAGAAACATATTAATAATATTTCCAATTTCACGCTTCACTTTTGTTACAATCCATCCGATCCCATTTCCTAAGAAAACTGCGTTGAGGGACCCCAAAAGACTTGCCTCGGTACACACAAGACGTGACGTCACTGCCGCGTTGAGTTGTCTGCACTTGCCTGTAGGGATAGTACCGACAATTATCATTTAGATTGTTTCCCGAGCAATTTTCAAACTTGGGGTTTCACAGAGGTTAGTTGTACAAAAGGGAATTGCAAGTTTCATCGAAATCACTATGCGTCGCCGACGTCGCTCAATTATTCCCAAACCCAAATGAAAATGTCTCAACACATTCTATCAATCTAGAATCTAATTTTTTTGTTGCTATTAAAACCGTTTCATTCTAACGAAAGACCACAATCGCAGGATGTTGTTACAAATTTTTTTTATTAAAAAATGACAGGCATTTTAAGTCGAGAGCGAAATATATTAAGATTTTTTCTCTCCATTGGGATGCGTTGTTTACAAGCGTATTAAATCAAAATTGCATGCTTCCGCTGCCACCATGGTGATGCTGTCGAAGTCATGCTGATGACCAACTGAAGTCTGGTTGATTATTTCAATGAAAGTTACGAGTTTTCTGAATAAGTTTATTTACAAGATCATAGGTGGCTTCCTCTGCACGTGTCATTACAAGACAGATTACAGCAGTACGGGATTACGGGATCAAATTAGTCTGTATTATATTCTACTCAATCTACACAGACAAATAACTCATTTCTCATAAATGAAACATGGTCTAACCGTGATTGTATGGAGAGAGACACGCTTAATTTTCGCAAACACTTAACCGTTCATTTCTTAACCCAAACATTAGCGAATGTTTTGCAAAATGGAGGATCGAATGTTGCTTGTTGTAAGAGTGCATCAGTTGTCAATGCAATGAGTGTTAACATTTCTTCCAGTTTACAAAGATCTGGTAGATTCTTAACCCAAACATTAGCGAATGTTTTGCAAAATGGCGGATCGAATGTAAGAGTGCATCAGTTGTCAATGCAATGAGTGTTAAAATTTCTTCCAGTTTACAAAGATCTGGCAGATTCTTAACCCAAACATATTTTGCAAAATGGCGGATCGAATGTTGCGTGTTGTAAGAGTGCATCTGTTATCAATGTAACGAGAGCTAACATTTCTTCAACTATACACACAATGATCTAGATTTTCAGAGATGGTAACTTCGCAGTTAAAAAGGTTTGGCCACTAAACTTTAATGGAATTATTATGGGATCCATCTTTGTTCGTCGAGTGACATTTGTTAATAGCGTTTCATACAAGTAATGTTAAAACGTTTGCGTTAAGAGAAAGCTGGGACCATCATTATTACCAGCATGGATGCAATATTTCTAAAAATGGAGGGGTTGGGTCTAAATGTGGGGGGTCCAAATGTGATGGATAATGGTTAATTTTCATATACTTTTACCTGGAAATGTAAAAAATACTAGAAAAGGGGATACCTGACCGCTGGGCCATCCCCCTGATCCGCTAATGTTGTTATGACAATGGTTCTAAGTGTACAATTAATCTATTTTATGCAGACATACTAATTTGAACATACAATTACAGTTTTGTCATTGAGAATTAGCGAACATCTGGTATCATTACTATTTTAACAGTACTACCCGAGTCGACGTGGTTAAATTGTCTCTTATTTTTATATTGTACAGTAATGCGATTCTAAACATACGACCAATGTTTTTGGAGTGCTGAAAATTCGTTACTCCGAAAGTCTGCTACTAACTCTAAATTTAAAAATTTTAAAAAAATATGCGGAAGAGAGAGACATCTCAGTTCTAACAAAGATTCCCCCAAGAGCTGTATTTTGAACAACATGCATGGCTATCAGTCTGATACTATATTTTCAGTAACATCCATAGGGAACATGTATTATAAGTATGCTCATATTTAGATATAGTAGGACGTTAGATCCAAACATTTTGAAAATTACTACTGGCACCATGCTCCGAAAACACTAAAAGTGTTCCTTGTATTTGAACCCGTTTAAAGGCATAATGACCACATAACTTTGACGAAGTTCCTTCTAAAATCTGGCGGATATACAAGCTATATAAACTGGAATGTCCTCCAAATTCTAATTTCCATAGACACAGTTCATAAACACCTGTTACAACAGGAAATAAATCAGCACGGTGATAGTCACTTCCAGTTCTATTATTTCCTTCGCAAACCCAATTTACTGCCGTTTTTTCAATGCAATCCGTTAGTGATTTGGTCAGCAGTACGGGCGGTTTTAATTACATAGATACTATGTTATTATTATTTACATACGAACGGCAATAGGAAATCTGCTACAAAAGCTCGCCTTTTGTAATTCCACTCCATGCGGTACAATAAAATAACAGTTGAAATAATTATTTTGCATGGCCCAGCTCATGTTAATGAAAAGCTGACCAATGCTATTTAAATGAAAGTATGGGTATACACAATTTTATTTATACAAATAGAGAGAAATCTGTATGTATGTATGTATGTATGTATGTATGTATGTATGTATGTATGTATGTATGTATGTGTGTGTGTCTGTGTGTGTGTGCGTATGTCTGTCTGTCTGTATGTCTGTATGTATGTATGTGTGTTTGTGTGTGTGTATGTATGTATGTATGTATGTCTGTCTGTCTGTCTGTCTGTCTGTCTGTCTGTCTGTCTGTCTGTCTGTCTGTATGTATGTATATACGTGTGTGTGTGTGTGTATGTGTGTGTGTGGATGTATTTAAATACGTACCTACGTGCAAGTATGCCTGCCTACCTAATTGCCTACCAACCTACCTACCTACGTACCTTCCTACCTACCTACCTACCTACCTACCTACCTACCTACCTATCTACCTATCTATCTACCAACCTACCTACCAACGTACCTTCCTACCTACCTACCTAATTGCCCACCAACCTACCTACGTACCTTCCTACATACCTACATATCCATCCACCCACCCACCCAATCTAATCTAATCTAATCTGTCTGTCTGTCTAAATGTTGTAGACATAATAAACGTGAAATAGTTTGAAAGTCATCACATCGAACAATTCAAAACATTTGCAAGGTTGAATACAAAACACTTAGTGGGTATTAGCAGCGAGGAATCTTATAGACGTTTTACCAGATATTTGGAAGAACATACCACAGCAATTAAAACTAATTGTGCACCACTGGTAAAACAGATAGATAATCCAAATGGATCCACTATGGGGAATCGATCCAGCGACCCATCGCAACTAACGCGGATGCTAAACTTGATCTACGAGCATCTCCCGTACATCCTCTTAATGCGTAGCTACACAATGACATTTATAATACATTCCGCTACATATTTGCAGTGGCTCGCTCGTAACTAATATGCGCATTCTCCAGAAACCATTAGCAACCCTAACACCTTGGAATTATCCAGTTACTGGGAGAAGGATAGGGATATGAACAGTGTTTTCTTTGGGCTTTGTGGTCTTGTTCAAATACGTACGGTCATCCATCTGAGCTAGCAACTAAACCATGAAACATAGTTGCAAATGGAAGTCCTCTCTCGGGTTTCTAAATGGAAGTTTTATGCATGAACTATGGCAGAATAATTGATCAATTATGATAATAAATGTAAATTGTCGCTCTAATCGTATTATTAGATTTGCAATTTTTATAATCACACGTAGAGAGAGAGAAAGAGTGGTGCGGAGAGCAGTTCGCACAAAGCATGTCATTTCCGACCTGTCTTTTTAAGCATTCGCTAAATTATGTATGTTTTATGTGTATACTGAATAATAAAAGTTAATATTTATTAAGCATTCGCTAAATTATGTATGGATGTGTTTTATAAATACTGAACAATAAAAGTTAATATGTATTAAGCATTCGCTAAATTACGTATGTTTTATGTATATTGAATAATAAAAGTTAATATTTATAAAACATTCGCTAAATTACGTATGGATATGTTTAATGTACACTGTACAATAAAAGTTAATATTAAGCGTTCACTAGATTACGTATGAATGTATTTTATGTATACTGAACAATAAATGTAAAAATGTATTAAGCATTCCTTAAATTACGTATGAATGTCTTTTATGTATGCTGAAAAATAAAAGTTAATATTTATTATGCATTCGATAAATTACGTGTGAATGTGTTTTATATATACTGAACAATAAAAGTTAATATTTATTAAGCATTCGCTAAATTACATATGAATGTGTTTTATATATACTGAACAATAAAAGTTAATATTTATTAAGCATTCGCTAAATTACAATGTCATATGAATATGTTTCATGTATCCTCAGTAACAAAAGTTAATACTTATAAGGCAGAGCAAAAAAAAGTTGTTTGTAATTGTTTTCGTGTATAGATCCAATTAAGGTTCAAACACGCTATCCTGAGCACAAAACTCAGCTTCCTATGCTGTCTGTCCAGGACAGAGATTAGTGTTAATAGGAGAGACGAAACACGTTTCCGCCACATTAATGCGGCTATCTTACCAATAAGCAGCCGGGGATCTTTTATGTGCACTATCCCCCAGACATGGCAGCACATACCACGATCTTTGATCACGAGTCTGATAACGTAACCACTGTACCATCAAGGTCGGTGGTAAATTACACATAAATGTGTTATATATATTTCCAGGGGCGGTCGCTACTGATGGATTGAGTTTGAAGCTAGAAAAAACCCTCAAAATATGATTTTGATTACGTGATCGAAACCTACTCAGTCTTTCGAGAAAACATCTGCGTTTTGTAAAATGGATTACGTGTCTCTACCCGCATTCTCAGTCCCATACATTATATTACGCGGAATTGATTTTCAGATGACCATGGGTCCTTCCTTTAATGTGAAAAGTTTTATATATGGCGTGCCACGGAACTAACTCTAACTAAGCCAGAAATTCTATTTAATAGCTGCGAGAGGCTTTTGATTCCCACTCTACTGCGACCTGTTTGCGTGGACATTTTATTCACATTTCGCACTAATCATAAACCCATGCTGTTAGCCACTGTTACCTGCCGTGTTAGACGCTGTGTTAGCGATGCTATTTTGACTGGACTATTAGTCAAATAAGGCAAGCAGTTATTTAAAACAGCGGATATCGTCTCGGCAAAGCGAGACTAAAATAGTTAAAAACAAACTTAAGCTAAATAATAATAATAATAATAATAATGATGATAATAATGATAATAATAATGATAATAATAATAATAATAAGGCAAGCAGTTATTAAACACAAACTTAAGCTAAATAATAATAATAAATTTCAAGAAACTTAACAATCCTTATAAATTGAAAAAAGAAAGAAAAAACACCAAGAAAAGACCAACACTAATTATGAAAAAAAATAAAAAAAATAAACACAAAACGTTGTCGCTAGCCATTTATGAATAGCAAAATATTATTAATACGCAATATAGCAGACAATTGGTGAAACCTGAAATTATGTTTAAACAATTATTATCCAGAATCTAATCATTGCAAAATATAAACGATAATTTGTGAAACTTTAGACAGAGTCGTTAACAAATTATTAAATAAAAACAATATAATTGCCATGTTATGTTATAGACACATTATGTGAATACTAAAATAATAGAATTTTTGGATATCTGCAAGGATTTTCGGCTGTCTAATAATACACGTTATCTCGGTTTGTCCGACAATCGCCATTACATTCTGTACTTGTTATGATGTACCTTATGCACATTCTTAGCAGACCATGTAACATGAGTAGTATCATGTTTGATGTAGATACGATGTAGATACGTTGTACTTGCAGTTTGATGCAGACGTGATTGTCTGCATGTAGTTATGAGAGAAAAAACAATATATGTAAAGGGCATTAAGCTTATCTCATTATCAGCTACATAAATAAAACAAAAACCCAGACAGTTTACGTCATATAATATAATAAAGTAAAGTTTGTTTTATTTAACGACGCTTCTAGAGGACATTGATTTTTTTTTCAATATCGGCTATTGGACGTCAATCATATTGTCATTCAGACATGTTTTAGAGGAAACCCGCTGTCGCAACATATGCTACTCTTTCCGATAACCAGCAAGGGGTCTTTTAAATGCACCGTCCCACACACAGGACAGCACATACCACGGCCTTTGATGAACTAGTTGTGGACCACAGGTTGGAACGGAAAATAACCCAAACTGCAGAGGGGTCCACTGAGAAGGATTGATCCGACGACCGATCGGTTCACAGGCTACATCCCGCTCCTATAATATAATAATGTTATATACTATAAAAAAGAAATATGTTTACCTTTAGTATACTCACAAAGAAGAAAAACAGGTTTGTTTCTGTCACGACACCACTAAATCACATTAATGTATTAATCATCTGCTACTGGGTGTTAAACAATTCATAATTCTAGCATGTAGTCTTCAGGTATTATTGGACCAAATAAAATCCCATTGACGACCATAGAAACAGTTCTTAATAAAAGTAACAGAAGCAACATTTCAAACCATTGGGCCAGTATACATACATACAGAATCTCAAAATATGACTCAAAGAAAATAGACCGTCGCATAGCATTTTAACGACTTATAGGGTGTTTACTTTGGACACCCTCAGATTCGCACAAAATGTCACTTGCAATATTTTGGCCAACACAGGCACCAACAAGTACCAATTGTCATTGATGTAATAATTATTCTGCTAAAAAAAGCTAAAGAAATTATAGCTATATGCCATAGAATTTACACAAATAACCACTGTCTGGTATATCTACCAATCACAGCTGAGGTTTCATTCATATCGGATAGATATGATGCACCTCGAACACTGACCTAAGAATCACATGATTTGGTATAATGCAACCTTTAAAGGAAGCCCACTAAATGTTTCCATTACCAGCAAAGGAGCGTTTACATAAACAGGACAGCACACACCACAACCTTCTCGTACCCGAGTCGTGGCGCACTAGTTCGGATGGGAAAATGCCCAATTAATGAGTTAACCGAGAGATTCTATCCTATGGCCAAAGCACTACAGATGAACGCTCTACCCACTGAACTATTAAGCGTCCTTGACTTAGTCAAAATTTCCTTCCTTACAGAGTGTACTGTAATTTAAGATATTTTAGTAATAAAATATAAAAATACATTTTGAAAAATTATATACATTTACTTCCAAGATTTTGATTTTTATGAGGACTGCCACCGTGCCTCGAACCGAAGTTCGCATAATTTCGATTTTGGAATAATTAAGATAAAGACCTAACGCTAACAGTACTTTATGCGTATAGCTATGAGCCTTAGTGATCCATTGGTAGTATATCGGACTCTCAAGCTGAAGACTGTGTTTCAAAACCCATAGCAAGCTGACTCACATTGACTACAGGTAGAAACTGCCAGATGTTGGACAATCATTAGTCGATGATTAATAAACGAATGTACTCATAAAACATTTCCTCCAGGCAATGGATAATCCTCTTCTCTTAAACCAGATTTAAAGACACAAAGATCATGGCAGTGCACACAATTATATACACTAAAAGTCCATTGACTTTAAGATTTAAGTTTAAAGTTTTATAAGTTCTGGTCTTGGAATCACCTCCAAAAATCTAGTTTCTTGCAACCAGGTGGAAAGTCTTCTCACAAAGGAGATCTCCAGACAAAGACCATATCAGTTTCTCTGTCCATGACAACAGTTTGAAAACGAATTACAAGACAGACACTTGATATAATATATAGGCTTCTTATAAACCTCAACAAAAGTTCAGCACATCCTATTTTCCAATCGTGTCTTTATAAAAACTGCATTTGTTTTAAAGTATTTGTCTGACAGTGAACTTTATCCATGGAAAAGGTTGTTTGTTATTAGGTGTCAAACATATGATGTTTTGCGACTCGTAGTCTTTAGAGAAAACCGCAACCACAACATAGGTTACTATTTTCGATTAGCAGCAAGTTGACCTCATTGAGAAACTGCTGAAAACGTAACATTTCAAACAAAAGATCCCTTGTTGCTAATGAAAAATTATTTTCTCTGATAAATACGTCTCAGAATTACCAAAAGTTTGACCTGTAGCATTATTGTTTAAAAAAAAAAAAATTATATATAAAAAATCTATAAAAAAACAATAAACAAAAACATTAAAATAAAGCAGCATAAAACACAATAATGATGCTTAATTTTTGCTGATGTGTATATTTGTTCACCAGATATGCTACTGGTGTTCTTTGTACATACAATTAATCTATTACCTCTAGGGGAAAGCCAACAATGTAAAAACAAACGTACAGATGGTTTTGAAAATTGAATTCAGATTCGTGTTATTGGTGATTAGAATTACCTCCCTTAAGGACATCAAAGAAAGCAAAATGGCGAGAGGTCAAATAGAGGCCAGGATGTCGTGCATCTAACTGCCTTTCAACTAATTTATTTCCTTTTAATTCGTTTTGTCTTGTGGATATTAGCATATAATAATCGTTTAAACTCCCGGGAATAATTTTTAGCGAAATCTGAGATATTCGCGTTAAAGGCATACAACGCATAACACGTGCAGGGCTAGGGATTGTGCTGATGACGGGTTTCACTGGTGAGGCAGGGCATGATAACCTCTCACGAACACCTAGCATTATCGCTCTCCACGAGGCAGACCCTGTCGGATTTCGGTAAACTTCTCTTGGACTCTGTCTTGTGATAGATACGGTTTTGGACACGACAACACTTGTAGATTGTGATAACCACAAATAACGATAAAGACCCTAGTGGCAGTGTATATTTTGGAATTTAGAAAATGAGTGAATGAACAGATGCATGAATGAATATGTAACGACACCCCAGACAAATATGTAAACAATTGTTTAACGACACCCCAAACTAATATGTAAAGGATTGTTTGTTTATCGACACCCCAAACTAATATGGAAAGGATTGTTTGTTTAACGACACCCAAATATGGAAAGGATTGTTTAACGACACCAAATACTAATATGGAAAGGTTTGTTTAACGACACTCCAGACTAATAAGAAAATGATTGTTTGTTTAATGACACCCCAGACTAATATGGAAATGACTTTAACGACTAACATGGAAAGGATTGTTTGTTTAACGACATCCCAGCACATTGTTTATTCTTCGGCTGCTAGATGATAGACATTCATTTTATGGTGTTTTGTGACTCATGGTCTTCAGAGAAAACCCGTTACCGCCACATGTTACTCTTTCCCATTAACTGCAAGGGGTCTTTTATATGCGATTTCGCAAATACAGGACATACCATAGCATTTGATGAACCAGTTTTGGACCACTGATCTGTGCAAGTGGCATATACCTATCCATTGAACCTTACGGACCACTCACACTGGGTTGGAGCCGGTATTGAGATAAAAAAAAAAAATCCGATGCCTCGACTAAGATTTGATCTACCAGCCGCGAGTCCGACAGCTTAACGACTGCACCACAGAGCCAGTCTCGGGTAATAGGCGTGAAAGGTATCACCATGCATTCTATTCAAGTGTGTTATCCGTATCATCATCAAATTCACACATTATC
>JAULBS010081942.1:0-18966 GCA_032355785.1 Symmetromphalus regularis | reverse complement strand
GATCCTTCTCAGTGGACCCATTTGCAGTTTGGGCTATTTTCCATTCCAACCAGTGGTCCACAACTGGTTTATCAAAGCCCATGGTATGTGCTGTCCTGTCTGTGGGACAGTGCATATAAAAGATCCCTTGCTGCTTATCGGAAGGAGTAAAATATGTGGCGGCAGCGGATTTCATCTAAAGACATATGTCAGAATGACCATATATATGACGTCCAATGATAAGATAAAAAAATCAATGTGCTCTAGAGGTGTCATTAAATAACACAAACTTTACTTTACTTTGCATCAAAATGGCCACCAGTCATTGGTAAGGCTAACTGTGATTGGATATTGGTGATCAGTAAATAATGACATAGTTCTAACACTGACTGGACTTGTTAGTGCAGTGCAGAATTGATGCTACTGACAAGAGTTCGTATTTCAGTCTCATGCACTGACAGCAGCCATTCTATCCATCAGATAAACCTTTTCATGTGTCAGGCGGATGTGTAACCAATTTGTTTTATAACTGCCATGAAGGTCGATTACATCAGCAGTTAGTTTCACTATTTATCCTGGACATTTTTAGTATCAATATGTATGGATAAGCCATTTCTTAAAGGGGCATCATTAAAGTTGAGATTGGCTCTTTTGAAGAATTTTAATTACATGTATATATTATGTAAATTATAAAAAATAAGTGGTAAGCAAAATTATTTCATGATGCTTTCATAGTGCTTGTTATCATGGACATTGATATAAAAATAAGTTTAAATACTTAAATATGTAGAAAAATCTTTTTGGGGGACTGAGGGAGGGATTTGCTAAGATGTCTGCTTGATGTATAAAATGTATAAAATATTTTTAAAAAAACATACAAAAAGTGTTATTATAGTAGACCCTGTGCCCCTGTTGTGTCAAAACCATTAGAAGTAATAATAGAGATTTTAACCCTTTCTATTCTTGATAAAATTACAAAATTACAAAAACACATGCCTTGAAAGTTCTCTATGCATAAGTGGTAGAACATCAGACTCTCAAGCTGATGACAGTGATTCAAAATCCATTGAAGGGTGGCACACACTTGACTACATGTCAAAATAACCAAATGTTTGACATTCAATAGCCAAAGATTAATAAATCAATTTGCTCTAGTGGTTCTGTTAAACAAAACAAATCCCCAAAAAGATCATTAAAATTATTAATTGTAAATCATAAAAAAGTGATTTATTTTATAGCTAAACAAAATTTTATATGATCTGAACAGGAAAAATTCCATGTCCAATGAAAATAATACCGTGCAGATTCAGATCTGGTTACACAAGTATGAGCTCAAATATTTGGTAGATTTATTTCTAATTGAGTGTAGATATTTACGATGTTACACATGCTGCTCAAACACACAAATAGTTAACGTTTTTCACGAGCTAAACGTTTTTCACGAGCTATATGATAATACACATAGGTGTTCAGTTTCACAGGTAATGTTGAATATCATGTTACACCTGGTCGTTACGTACTTCACCTTTCTCCTCATTAAATCAAGTGTTCTTAAAGGTACTGGGACGAATTCTAATCCATTGTAATACATTTCTGCTCAGTAGATCCGCTTCTAACAGCTGAAATGACACGTTACTCACATTCTCATTACTCACATTCTTGTGCTTTAAAAAAAAATCCTCTTTTCTACATCTGTATGTTTTTGATTATCTTAATGTTTGTTCAAACTGACATGCACTATTTTTTTGTGTTGATTAGAATCGGGATGTACATGAAGTTAGTAGAGTTTCATTTAAACTGTGTCCACACATGTTAAAAGAATGGGTTGAGCTGTAGATCATAGCTAAACCATCAACGAGAAACAGGTCTTTAGTCTTAACTAAAATATGTCTTAATTGTATTATATGTGATCCTCTGTGATCCAGTAGTAGAACATCAGACTCTCAAGCTGATGACATTGGTTCAAAACCTGTTGGAGGCTGGCTCACACTTGACCATATGTCAGAATAACCAAATGTTTGACATCAAATAACTGATGATTAATAATTCAATGTGCTCTAGTGGTGAACAAATCAAACCAAAAAAAAAATATGTTTCTTGCTTGTTCTTCCTTTCCTTCCCCAATTCACCTTAGGCACATACTCTGACTCAGATGCAGTGTGTGCCCACAGGGAACATGTTTGAACCTTTAAATATAAACAAGTCTACTGGTTCATCTGATCAATCTATTTCATTTCCTGTTTCAGATAGTGTGCCATATTTGATATAGTAAAGAACATTTTATGTATTGTCTTGTTTTGGTGTGTATTTAAAAGAACCATTGCTGCTGTTCCCAAAGTATAGCCTAGATGTCAGCCAGTTTATTCTGTAGACCATCTGCAGGACATATACCACATGTGACACCTTCATGACCCCCCAATAGCTGATGTTTATTTTTTGTGCTGGGGGGTCATTAAACAAATACAATAATTGTAACACCTTATAACTGTCTATTATCAATATCTTGAAGGTGTCATTAAACAGTTTCACTTTCCTTAAGTTATTCCTTGTTTTTAAAAATAGACAATCGTATCATTTATGTTAAAACATTTCTGTTGTATTTATTTATTTATTAACTGATGTTTAAATGTCTTGTTTTCCATATTGATTGCTTGCTAAATATCTTTTGTTTTTATTTCAGGTAAGTATATACAAGCTGAGAAATCTGAAATTAGTCTGGGAGGTGTGGTGATGATCAATGCATGATTTGCGGGTTCCAGACACGAGGTGGGAAAGAATGTACATAGTGTTAGATGGAAGCAATGTAAATCAAAGCAATCTGTCTAGATGTGTAACATAGATTTATACATTCTATACTCTACACGTGCAAACAGGAATTTTTATAACATACACATGTACAAAACACTCTCTTGAACCATAGAACATCTATGCATGCAGTTTAGAAACAAGCCTTATTCCTAGAATACATGTTAATTTGAGCAGTTAATGGTGTACAATTCTGGGATAAAAAAAATAAAGTGCCATAAAGATTGTATTTGTACATAGAGGCCAATGAGACCTATGAAGTGTTTTAGATACAATAGAAAATTGTGGAAAGTTCATGTAAAAGATCCCTTGCTGCTAATCAGAAAGAATAACCTATGTGGTAGTGTTATTCCTCACATGTCCATCTTAGCTCCACACCAATCCAGTGAGACTACCAAGTGCTATAGATAAAACAGAAAACTGTGGGAAAGTTCATATGAAAGATCCCTTGCTGCTAATCAGAAAGAGTAGCCTATGTGGTGGTCCTATTCTTCACATGTCTGTCACCTCCACACCAATCCAATGAGACCTATATACAAAATATAAAAGTGCATATAAAAGATTCCTTGCTGCTAATCAAAAGGAGTAGCCTATATAGTAGTAGTGGGTTTCCTCTAAAAGACAATGAGTCACAAAATACAATATGTCTGACACATAATACCTGCTGAATATACAATGTGCTAGGTGTCATTAAACAAACAGTTCTTTCCTTTTTAAGATCATAAATATGTAAATCGAGGCATACATTTTACCATCCAGCCTAGATCATAAACATGAAGGTCAATGCATACATTTTACCATCCAGCCCATTTCCTAGTGAACTCAAGATAGAAAATCTTGCTACCACATGCTCACTTCTAATGTTCTTTGTTGTCCACAAACTTCCACAAAGGTTCTTTGGTACATCATAATTCTTTCACTTTGATTGAAAAAACACGATATGAGAGGGAAGTCTTTTTATCCCTCTCTTTGTCCCCTCAAAATAAGGTGTGTGACTTTAACAACACTTCACTGAACTTCTTCAATTGATTTTTCTGTTAACTATTAACTTTCACTGAACAAGGTTTTTTTTATTGCAAGCTGAACATGGTCTTTTAAAGCTGTTTTATACAACTTTTATTACTAGATGTCATTACTTTGGTTAGCAGAACAATGACGTAGAATTCTTAGACAAGTCTATGTTTACCTGTTATTGGTCATTATAGGTTAAACTGAATATAAAATTGTAGTTTTTTTGAAAATCAAATATTTATTGAATCATAATGACATTATATTAGTAAAAAAATATGTTATAAAATGTTTTAATTAGTAATGTCACTAGATTATATAATACACATAAAATATCACAATCATCACTACCATTGCTTTCTTGCTGTTTAAATTTTTAATTATCTACAGTATTAGTGTACTTTATTTATAAAATATTATAGTGATTAGTTTATGTAGAAATTAATTAGAAGATCTAGAGGAGGGGCACTGGGAGTTATATTCCATTTGTTTTCATAAATGAGCTTTGTAAATAGTTTTCCCCTGGCAAAGAGTCATTTAAATCAGTTTCTGTAATTTAGTGGGTGTGGAATCTCCAATTATTGTCCAAAGGATGAAAAATCAAACCCAGTATTGATTACAATTTGATTAATTCTTCATTATTCACAAAATCCTCTCACTAATCTTAGCTGGATTATGTGTGCCACATAATTTCCGTCTGCAGCTTAGCATCCACATATACCTCCTAACCCTCATCTTAGCACCAACACCGACCAGTGGATGCCAAGAGTTTCCAAGATATTCTTCACATGTCCATCTTAGCACTGACATTGGTGGCTATAGAACATATCTATCCTTATTGAAAATTACTGACAAACATCTCTACCTTTGCAACAAGTCCCATCAAATTAAATTAACTCCTTCCGAATTTCTTTACTGCGACAGCCAAGTAGCTGAATTACTTGAAAACATAGAGGTTGGTGTGTGGAAGCCATGTCCTGCGTACCAAGATGCAAATCAATTGGCAGTAATATAATTGTATGGCAAAATGCTCTTCTGACAGGTTTCATGGTAATTGTGGCCAGCAGGAATTGGGAGGCTAAATTGTTGTTTATCATCTTTGTGAGTGTATCACGTGTCTTGTGTGCCTCCATTTTGCCACATAATCAGTATCTTTGTGTCTTGTATAGTAGCATTTTGCTACCATAATTAGTACTTTGTGTCCTGCGTACCACCATTTTGTCACATAATTAGTATCTTTTGGAGAGACCGGTGTGCAATTTGTTTCCATTTGGATTCAGTAGTTTGATTATGGTGAATAGTGGGTAATTTTAGTTTAGCAGTGTTTCTCTTGCATTTCTGTATACTCTGTAACTCTAGGCTTCCAATTTGCAGGAGAATTATTTCTAGGCTGGCATATGGAATTACTAGACCATATTGTATAAGGGAAAAAATAATAATGCTATATTTAATAAATATTATTTTTGGACTTTTTTTTTTCCTTTTTATTTTATTCATCAAATATCAATGAAAACTAAGGTTTTTCTACAATTATATTTTCTAACTAATACTTTGAGAATTAACAACATTTCTAATTAATATTTGTCAAGAAATTTAATTATACATTACAAACCAAACAAATATTATTACAACCCACTGTACAATTTTAAAATCTTTCATTACGTGCAATTTGAAATGCTCCAAAAACATCACATAAACTCCAGTCCGAGATTACTTAACTGATGAAACGGCTCCTTAATGGTTGTTCATGAATACAAACCCTTCAGCTACACATTGCTAATTGTACAGCACAGATGACTGCAGTCACCTAGAAAGAAAATTATGTAAATTATTGACGAGTTATCCACTTTGATTTGCTGCACATCAAAGGGTTTATGTGTCTTCCATGCTCAGATGAAGATAACTGTGAATTTTTTTTTACTAACTAACAAGTGACCTGTGAAAAATAGAGTTCACTTAACATCACCTTGTGAATCAATCAGTAACAAAGGTCTCACACCACCTTTTGCTATCCAACTTGTTAAATAGCAATCAATAAGGTGAAGATCCCAACACATTTTGTTACTTCTTTCCTGATTGGTTGCTTTGACCACTGCTGTACATTCAGGCATGAAAACAAATATAGAAATAATTGGATTATATTATACTACTGGTTGTACAACATATACAGTTTTGTTCTTTAGAAAATGACTGAATGTTTTCAGGCATTAAATATATTATCAGTTACTTTTCATAATTCAAGCTAAAAGATAATGTTATCTAAACAGTATGATGTATTATTGAAATTGCCATACATCAAGTGTATGTCAAGTATATTAAATTCTACCATTAATATATTGTCACAAATTATGTCTAAGGATATGAGATCCTAAACATTTTTATTCTTGGCATTAGATTTCTTCTGCAGGTTTAACAGGAACTTATATTCTTCTTAACATGAAATTACATTCTACCAAGAAATATTTCACAGATCATATCACTGATATGTCTAACCTCAAAAATGAATTTTTTTTAAAGCTTTTATAGTTGCTATTCTTAAAAAAGGTTACCAAATATATTATGTTAATTTTCAGTACAAGTCAAAACATTTATATTTTTTTCTATAAGATAAGATAAAATTTGCAAATACATTGCGAATTTTATATAAAATTTATAACAGTATAATGTATAGCAAAGACTGAAAAGGGACCAAATTGGATATCCACATACAGGGATCTAATTGAGGCATTTGCCATGCTGCCCTGTCCATTTGCCTCAATGCCCTCTCAATTTCGCTTCTAACAAATATGGCCGTACCCTTTTCTCCCTGCATGCCTCATAGGAAACTCACGTTTGCCATTGTACCCCTAGAGTGTCCTCAAAATTGCCTTGGTGCCGTCTTGATTCCTAGGAATCCAAGACAATAATCGCTGTGCTCCCCAAACACTGAAGTTCGACCCCAGCATATTGATAATGAAGCTAATTTAACGCTTTTAATATATTAGAATTATTCATTTAAAAGCATAATGGAGGCAGGAGGTAAAAGACATGAAATAAATACCATGGTTCCATTAGTGTGAAATACCAGGCTGTGTATCGGTTTCTGCTTGTTTGGTTTGTTTGCAAACTTTGGCTTGGTGATGAGTTTCAGCTTTCATCACAGTTCTGTTTATAGACTCTGGGAACGTGGCATTTGATGAACCAGAGAGAGTGTTGCGGGATGCGCGTGTGTCTACATACACATGGACATATTGCAGATGTCCTACTGAAACGTTTTTACAATGTATAGAATTATAAAATTAGTTTAATGTTCTCTACTGTTGCAATTTTTTTACAGTTTTTTAAAGGAAAAATGTAAAATCTAGAAAGAAAATCTTCCATGTTTTGAAACCTTTTTTGAGTCTTCTTTTGGAATCAATAAAACACATAGAATTACACTGTACATGTATACAGTACATTGTTCAAATGGTCAAAATTGTGATCGTCCCTTTTTTAATGCCTTAAAAACCTATTATATTCTTGAGACACTTGTTGGTCTGTGACACAGTGAACTACCATTAAATCATTGCGTCAGAACCAAAAGGGTACTGCCAGGGATTGGGTGTCTTCTTTTTTAAGGCAAGGAATCTGTGGGGGTGTGTCCCCAAATCATCTGGATGTGGGCACGTTTTTCAAACTAATCACTTCACTTCACCAAAAGTCTGTAAGTCTGGGTTTGGCACTTACTGGAATCACTTAATGCCCCTAAGTGAGCTGCATCTAAAAAAGTCTATATGTAGGTTTCTGAAGCTATCCTTCATTTATTTTGAAATCAAAAGATATTCCACATAAAACTTATGTCTAGATGAGAAACCATTTTTGCCCCTTGTCTTCATTATCAGCTACTCCAACTTAAACCCTTTTGGTTCTGAAGAAGCGAAATATAAGCAAAAGAAACTAAGGGTAAATGTATGCAACCATTATCCTTAAATCATTAAAATAAATCTCCTTACTACATGTATTTTCACTTTTTGTGAAATAAGATTAATTCTAACATGGATAGTTACAGATGCAAGACCTGACTACTACACAAACAGACTTATGAGCTTAAAAATCTATCTAGACCAGATGGTATTTACAAAATCAACTGATGAGCTATGCATGGTCACATTCAGGTATATGTTGCCCATTGATACCAGGCATGCATGGCAAATGATGTTAAGAAAAAACATGAAGCATCTAGAAAAAACAAATGCTTGAAATGGTGAAGGCCTCACAGACACTAGCAACATGCTTGTCAGTAGGCCATGAAATGGGCTCCATCAAGAATCAATTTGGCACCATCTGTCTAATCTACTGGTGACCAGAGAGTCCATGGCATGTATGTCGATATGAGTTCTAAAGAGTCAGTGCAGGTTTGCAAAACGTTAAAACACTCATGTGAAACTCAATAATATTTTGTTTAAAAAAAAAAAAGATTCATTGATGGTTTAACCTTGATCACCTATTCAACCTATTCTATTAACATATACTCAACCAAAAATGAAAGTATGCATGTTGAAATATTTTTTAATGTGCCATTTCACTATAAATCGAAAACCACTGTGTGTGCACAACTTGTAATATTACTGCACACACACACACCTCCTCCTAAATGGTGTAGTTATCTAATTCCAGAATTTCTGCAATTAATGTATTCTGGTTTATGAAATAAATGACTATTGACTTCATGCATACTTTCTTTTTTGGTTGAGTATACATAAACATAGTTTGAACTAGGAATCGAGGTTGAACTATCAACGAGAAATAACATGTTAATAAGATGGTACATGGTCTTAATAGATTTTAACTGTACAGCAGTTGATAGTTATATACATGTACATCATAAAACAAAATTCCCGGTTTACACACCCTGCATGACCTATGTTGTACATCTAAACACAGGAGGTCTGTGAGGATAGATGAGGTATAAGAGGCCCACTTTTCATCCTTAACTAGATTCTGTTAAAGCCTCCTGTGCTAGAGGTGATGTAGCAATAAGCCATCAGGGAGCCAGTCTATGGATACTGTAAAGTTTATTTTATTTAATGACACCTCTAGAACACATTGAATTATATTTTATCATCGGTTATTGGACGTCAATCATATGATCATTCTGACATATGAATTTAGAATAAACCCGCTGCTGCCACGTAGGCTACTGTTTTCGACAAGCAGCAAGGGATCTTTTATATGCACCGTCCCACAGACAGGACAGCACATACCACGGCCTTTGATAAACCAGTTGTGGATAACTGGCTGGAACGGAAAATAGCCCAAACGTCTATGGATACTGATGCTAACAGTTGGAAAGTTGACAGAATTGATTTGTCTCTAGTGTTTTATTGCCAATGCATTCCATGTACAGATTACTGCAATATTAAAATAGAAATATAAAAAAATGTAATTCCCTGTAAGATCCTTTTATCTACTGAATTAATCGGTAAATGAAGTGTAGATTGGATAAACATGAATAAAAGAATATTGATAGAATCTGATTTTTAAAAGGAATTGATCACCAATTTTTAGCATCAAATAAAAATGGTGTTATATGCCATGTAACAAGAAATGGAATGTCAAAACACCAATGCATTCAATTGTTAATTATTAACTAGCACAACAAATAGTTGTGTAAATTCTCTGAGGAGAGATTGATTATACAATTCATTGTACTTCAACCAGAAAACCTTTTAATTCTCCTGTTTTAGCTAAGACTAAGAGTTGGTGAAGGGTGGAGTTGGGCTGTAGTGAGTGCATATAATCATCTCAAAGGAAAAACTGAAGTTTGTTTTATTTAACGACCGGTCTAGAGACCATTGATTTTTATCCTATCATCGGCTATTGGACGTCAATCATATGGTCATTCTGACATATTTTTTAGAGGAAACCCACTGCTGCCACATAGGCTACTCTTTCTGATAAGCAGCAAGGGGTCTTTTATAAGTACTGTCCCACAGATAGGACAACACATACCACGACCTGTGATAAACCAGTTGTGGACCACTGGTTGGAACAGAAAATAGCCTAAACAGCACCTAAAAGGAAAATTTGGTTTTAAAAACATCAGTGCTGGCCCTCCATTAATTTTGTTTTTAATTTATTTTCCTCCTTATATTCGTGCATTCAACTTAGCTGTATGGACTTCAAGCAGCAAGGGGTCATTTTATTGGCACTTTATCTCAGACAGAATGGCACAGACAGAAACCTTTTAATATATGTCACTGAGTACGAATTGAACATATATTAAGTAATGGATTGATTCAGCATCATCTGCACTTTTAACGTGTTGTAGAATTGTGTTATCACCTCATGAGCTGTACTTAGAGAGGGTTCACAACACTTTCCTCCCATCAGCATCTCTGGAAGATGTCTGGCCTCAACTTCCTACTGGTTATGACAGCTTTATAGCCCACGCTGACGGAAATATTACAAGCAAATTGAAAATAGTTAACCAATTCTTGAACAAGTGCTATCTTTTAACAGTTTTTATTGCTTAATGATTAATAGAATTTTTGTGTGCAAAAATTGAACCAATGGTGATTCTTGACAAGTAAATGAATAAGGAAACATTATTGTTTTTTGTTTTGAAATATTTGATTGAACTTTAAAAAACAGCAGGACTACATAACCAGAAAACCTAATTTATTCTGAATATATTAATGGTATTTTGTACTTTTTTTCCAAATAGGACCATGCAATGAAATAATACCAGTATCTTTTGATTTTGTTTTTTATATGATAAATCCATTTTCTTTATTTTACTGAAAACATGAATTCATTAAAAATAAATAATATCATTTTGTTGTTCTTTGAAATATAAATTAAAATAATTAGTTGGCTGCCCATCAAAAATTAGGTGATAAATATAAAATCAAATCAATTATTTATTAATAATTATTAAAACCAAAGTTTAAAATTGTAATAAAATTGTTGTATTTTAGCTTTCGGGAGCACAAGCTGTGCTATTTTTAGAATAGTCCATTAGAGTGTGTTTGTTTTTGTAGGCCTGACTAAACTAATTTGGTTAGTAAGTTAATTATCTGATTCCAGTGAGAATGAAGGATTTGTTGAAAGAGAAACAGAAAGTTTTGGATTTCCCCAGTTATGTGATTATTCCACGTGTGGCAATGTTGTTGGGAACTGGGTTTATATTTTGGTTTGGTGCCAACACACACAAACAGATTAATAGCACATTTAAAACAGGAAACTTCAAAATGGTTGGCCCATTTCCTCCTTTTTATTATAGCTGAACTGTTATAAATCCTTTTTCAATTTTGTGTTTATGTATCACAGTTTTAACTGTTTTATTATTGGTTTTAAAAGGACTGAAGGAGGATTGGCGTATTTTTTGGGCTAAATGAGGTAGCATTCCAGCTTGGTGCTACACAAATGAGGGAGGAAATGCAAACATGCCATATTGATCAGTGTCAGGGGTTTGGTTATAAAACTTGGAATGCATTTTAAATGAATTACAGTTGATATAATAAATATTCTGACTGGTGACAAATTATTTTGGATTTATGTTAAACACATCTAATGGACCATTTCCTGAAGACAGTGATTCAAAGATAGAGAAGGAATGTGCAGTGTATAATCACAGGCTATTAGTTTTCAATAATATGGTATTTGTGAAACATGGTCTACAGAAGAAACCCCAAACCACCACATGCCCCATTTTTCTATCAGAATCAATAAAAAATGTCATGGTTTACAGTACAGATATATGTACCACTCAGGAAGATCTAGGCATGAAGTGCTGAGTTTCAAATGGATACAAGGTTATGCTATGATTCAGAAGTATTGAGGGAGGGGGGGGGGGGCTCTAGCCTATTCTGCCATTGTTTTATTTATTACAAGATTTTAATTTTTTTTTCATAGTGATATGTGTTTCATTGTTTAATATATATATTTCTATTTTTGTTGTATATATTAAATAAGGTAAATCAGCACTTTACACTGATTTTTTCCCCCCTAACCAATATATGACCCCCAATAGCCGATATTTATTTTTTGTGGTGGGGGGTTGTTAAACAATCAGTAATCAAACTAACCTGTACTGCTATGCCTGCACTATATAATTACATAAAAAATAAACCTATAGTAAAAATATCTTGAAAGTCTCAAGGCCACAAAAAATCTTTGAACTTTGCTATTATAGGTATTGAATA
Organism: Symmetromphalus regularis; assembly: GCA_032355785.1. NCBI lineage: Eukaryota > Metazoa > Mollusca > Gastropoda > Neomphalida > Neomphalidae > Symmetromphalus > Symmetromphalus regularis. The sequence continues at coordinate 7,009 of JAULBS010081942.1, read as the reverse complement.
TAAACAATTTTTGCCATAAGCTTGCATTATACCACCACAAAGAAAGCTTTTGTGAAGTGGAGGACAAAAGTTGAAAATGGTTAGGCTTGAATTGGAGAAAACCTACGATTCCATCTGGAAGTCAGTTAATGTGATTTATGGTCTTGCATGTGCTGATTGTAAATCAAAAGAATTCTTTACCAGCTTGTGTTTTCTGAATTTTTTGTAAAGGTGATATTGTCATAAAGAACAATTAACAAAGAAAAATTATGTCAAAGAAAATATAATTATGTCAAACACTTTTAACTTTTTAATGTATTTCGTTATAAAAGAAATTTGTATTCAGAACGAGATCTTTTCAAATGTTTGGTAGATAAGACAATATTTGTTAAACCTAAAAATAAATTTTCAAGGATATTACTGCTTTCTTATGGTTTAAATAATATACCGGTATGTTTAATTTATATCTGTGTTTTTAGGTGGATTATTTATAAAACTGACAAAATTCACATTTTTTGTTTTACAGTTAGCATTTATTAAATTCTTAAAATACAAATTTTTGTTTACAGATATCTAAATATTTTGTTGAAAACTTAATTGTATAAATAAGACATTTCAGATTTTTGTAATTACTATATGATAATTACTATATACTTTGATTTTATATCAGATAGTACAAGAATAATAACATAATTTTAATTTGGCCTTTCTGATAACAGAATAATCCTGATAACTGCATAAAATATTTGGGCAAAATGCCTATGCCATTAAGATGATTCAACTGCATAAAGAAAAGGAATATTTGGCTATGTCATACCACTGAGTTAGATCCACTGATAGTCTAAAAGGAAAAAAAAGTTGTATAAAAATCATATAAAATCTGTGTTTAAACAGTAAATCCTCATTGCCTTTAGTTTATGTTTGGAATATGGAAAACACTGGCTAAACATAAACACATGAAACACATGGAACATATGCAAGGCATCTAATTGCCTAAATCAGCAATGTGTCAGAATATGTCTGATGTTAATAGCATCAGTTCATTTTATTTCATTTAACTTCCAGACTTTGTAACCTTAGGATGGCTTGTTCCATTTTCCTTAGCATTGTGGCAGTTTCTTTACTCTTAATAGCAATAGCAATTGGTTTGGTTTAGTATGTTTCATTTTACTGACTGGTTTTTTAATGTTAGTATATCTCATGCCAAAACTTCCCTTAGCAGAATATCTAATTAGCTAACAGCTGTAGGTTAGCAAGGTTATTCAGTATATGTATATCTGTTATTAATAGCTATTAATACTTATCTACATAGCTAACAGCTGTAGGTTATCAAGGTTATTCAGTATATGTATATCTGTTATTAATAGCTATTAATACTTATCTACATAGCTAACAGCTGTAGGTTAGCAAGGTTATTCAGTATATGTATATCTGTTATTAATCTACATAGCTAACAGCTGTAAGTTAGCTGTGTACTGCAGTATGTCTGCTGTTAATATCTATCTATACTTGATCTACATACATGTAGTTATATATTAACAGCTGTAAGTTAGCAGTATATTGCAGTATGTCTGCTGTTAATAGCTATCTATACTTGATCTACATAGCTAACAGCTGTAAGTTAGCTGTGTACTGCTGTATATCTACTGTTAATAGCTATCTATACTTGATCTACATGGCTAACAGCTGTAAGTTAGCAGTGTACTGCAGTATGTCTGCTGTTAATAGCTATCTATACTTGATCTACATAGTTATATATTAACAGCTGTAAGTTAGCAGTATATTGCAATATATCTGCTGTTAATAGATATCTGTACTTGATCTGCATAGCTAACAGCTGTAAGTTAGCAGTATATTGCAATATGTCTGTTGTTAAAAGATATCCATGCTGGTACATTTCTTTCTGTTGGGTTTGTTTCATTTCACTGACAGATTCTGTAATGTTAAGAAGTCTTGCATGATCTTTCTACTCCTCTGAGTTAAACCATTCTGCCATCTGACAGTGAAGAACACTTAGAATTGGCAGTATATTGTTACACACCTAATATATGCTGAGGAGTGATCAAACATTACCTTTTATCCAAGTATGCTGTGAATCTCAACCCAGAAAGTGAACCCATATCCATATTTCTCTCTAGTCGCCATGAACCATGCAAACTTCTCACATCATGTGGAGTATTTGCTGTTCAAATCACATGTTAATTTATGCAATTGACAGGGTGGATTTGAAAGGCTGGATTGGCGTACCCTTAGACTGAAGAACCTGCCATCACCTCTTAGCGTATGTCAGTCTGTTTCAACAGCAATGCATATGTACATTGTTTGGTTAATGCATTCTGATTGTGTATATATGTAGTAAGATCTTATAACATAGTTTGTTTACATTCTCTGTCAGTCAGCCAGATACAAGAAGACTACTGGATATCACTGGTGACAGATCCTAACAGATTCTAACAGATTCGATCAGAGCTTGAAACTCAGTCCCAACTCATTTTGGGTGACTAATACTTTGAATAGGTTACATTGACCAAAAATAAAAATGCAAGAAAGTGAGAATTTTGAATTAATTTAAAGATTGGAATGGTTCCCATTTTATATCTGCATCCAAATCTAATTGCAATAACATTTTTATAACACTCAGGAAGATACGGTAATTATCCTAAATGATCATTACAAAATTTGATTTTCTAAGTTTAATTATATATTGATTCTTTGTTATTAGACCTTGAGACTGACTTGTAATTATTTATACATTGATTCTTTATCATTTGACCTTGAGACTCATAATTATTTATACATTGATTCTTTATCATTTGACCTTGAGACTCATAATTATTTATACATTGATTCTTTTATCATTTGACCTTGAGACTTGTAATTATTTCATTTATAGAAGTTAATATGGATCTGTGTTATGTCCTCTGTTTATCTTACATTGCATGTGATAGATATATTAATTATTTTCCCTTTTCATTCTGAGTTAAAAGTATTTTATTTTCAAGTCATTTGATATCCATTATGTTCATCATTGCATGATGGCCAAACATTTATAATGTCATCATCTAAGATTTGTGAAAAACCTCAACTAGTGGAAATTAATGCAAACTACCTTTCAATATATTATCCGTACTACCTGTTATGTTCTGTATGATCTCAAACACGTTGTTCTTCCTTGTTTCTTTATTTTACTACTTTCAGAAAAAAAACCTTCTCTTGTGAAGCTCTCTCCCAAAATACATGGAAAACCCCTGATTTCTGATATACAATCTTATTTTCCTTGATTAGATACACTCAACCTTGTCAAAATTATTTTAAAATCTGTCTCGATGTCTGTCTGAGATAAGATGTCACCTGATTTTGTTTAATTTATTGTTATACATGGAGAGTCCACTCTTACGGATTTGCTGTTCTTACGAGAGTGGGATGTAGCTCAAATGGTAGCATGTCTGCCTGTGAAGCGATCGGTCATCAGCTTGATTTTTCTCAGTGGACCCATTTGTGGTTTGGACTATTTTCCATTCCAACCAGTGGTCCACAACTGGGTCATCAAAAGGTGTGGTATGAGCTGTCTTGTCTGTTGGACAGTGTATATAAATTACCCCTTGTTGCTTATCAGAAAAAGTAACCTATGTGGAAGCAGTGGATTTCCTCTAAATAAATGTCTGAATGACCATATGATTGATGTCCAATATCCGATGATAAGATAAAAATCAATGTGCTCTAGAGGCATAGTTAAATAAAACAAATTTTACTATTTCTTGCTGATCTTGCAATTCATGAGTGAAGGTCGAGAACAGGATTTAAAGTGGCCTGGTTGATGATAGGTGAGAGAATCAAATGTCAGTTAGGTTTCTCAGTTAGAATAATTACTTCCTTCACCTGAATACAGCTGATTGCAAAGATAGAAGACTGTTGAAAGACACCAATTCAAAATGGCTGAACGACACTGGATTCAGATTAGTGGTAGATATAACTGTCTTCTTTCCACACATCAACCAGGTGCACTTAGTATTACTTTACTTTCATTCATGCAGTTAAGTTGAAAACATGAGTCCAGTTTTTTAAATCATCTGTTTCTTTATTTTACTACTGTTTAAGAAAAAACTTTTCTTGTAAAGCTCTCTCCCATTAATTTTAAATATTAATTTTATAAAATCACTTATTACCACTAGAGCACTCATAACTGGGAAATATTTTTCATAATTTCTCAGTGAGAATTATTATACATTGGTTTAACAAGGCATTTCATTGGGTCCCTCTGGTCGTTCTGACCAATAAGCTTGCCTGTACTAAAATTTGTAATAGTTTTGTTTAAAGTGCAAATGACGTTATTACTAAAACTTGAAAAATGGCCAACTGAATACTTCCTTTCCTTAAAACCTGTGTATGTGTGTGTGTGTGTGTGTGTGTGTGTGTATATATATATATATATAAAAAGTTGAAATGATTACAGTATGCCAACAAATAGCCAATATTTATGTTTATGCTGAGAGGGTTATTAAAAAAATATTAAATAAAAATAATATATTAAAGTGCAAATAAGACTATTATATTTTCTGATAAACCAAATTCATCTGTAATAAAACTAGCTAGCTTAATTAACTTGGCCATCACCATAATTTTTTTTACATATTCTATAGCAAATTCATTTATATCTTTAATTAAACTTAGCTAGCTTCTTAACTTCGCCATCATTATATAAATTTCACACATTCTGTACAGATGATAGACAGAAAAATATTGATTCTTTTTGTCGCCGACATCATTTATTTTTAAGCCTCTTAGGATCTCTATGTTTATTTCTATGACTAGAAAGTAAGAACGTGAATAAACTCGCAGCCATATAGCTTGAGGTTTCTAATACAGACGTATTCACTGGTAATAGTGATACGTCGGAGATGTCTGACAAATTAATCCAGTTCTCTCGAGGCAGTATCTTAATAACCCTACTGATTATCAGCTAGGAAGGGTGCCATAGGTCTTTTCATCATGACTGCATCTTCAAAATACTTAATGTCGTCATAGCAACACAAAGTTCAAAATAATAGTAGTGTGAAACCCGAGAAAAGACAAACATGATTGCGTATGTCTTATTGTTTGGGGCTATATTATTCCTGAATTATTTGGAAATTCTAGTTTGTGGAAAATATTCACAGGTAATGTGTCAGTGTGTTGAATCGCTGACTAAAATTATGTCTGAAGTAATACCTTATTCATGCTTTATCTATGTTATTTAGATTATTTACTAAAAGGTTTACATTAGTTTGTAGAAAACATTTTTTGTTTGTTTTTGATTTATTAATCATCAGCTACTGGATATCAAACATTTCATTATTTTGACATGTATTCAAGTGTGAGCCAGTCTCCAACGGGTTTTGAACCAACTGTTTTCATCTTGATAGTCTGATGTTGTACTGCTGGAACACTATGGCTCAGTTGTTGAATACAGTAGATTAGATAATTAATATAAATAAAGGCTCATAACAGTAACACTAACAGGATATGTTCATCTTTCACAAACACCTGTTTCAAGTGTATTTTGTCAGTGATTCATCAGCGATTGACCTAAACATCCCTTGAACTTTATCAGAGATACAATTTGAATTATTACAACAGTTTTGTCATCTCTCTATTGTACAGAGATTGTTTACAACATGTAAAACATTTTTCTCATTGACATTATTTTCACATTCAGGGTGCACACAATACCCCATGTCAAAACATGCCCACTTTAAACACAGCCAGCCCCCCAAGCTCTAAAGCGACAAGTTAATACCTTGCAAGGCTTAAAATACAAATGAGTTAATTTTGCTATAGGAATTTGTATTGTTAGTGAGCCCTTGCTTCTGGCGTTAAATCAGAATAATCTACTGGACTTGTTGCTTAGGTGCCTTTTAGACCTCGAACATGAGGGCACTCAACCTGGTAGATATTTATTATTTTCCAACTGAGAAAATATCAGCATTGGTTTAACAAGGCATTTCATTGGGTTGTTCTGGCCATTGTGACCAATAAGCTTGCCTGTAATAAATATGTCATTATAATTTTGTAAAAGTGCAAATGACATCACTAAAACTAGAAAACATTCAATGTAATGTCATCATAATATTATAGGATAGCATTTCTCTAAACTGTCATGCAGTTACAAACTTTAAAGAGTAGAATGATTATCTTGGATAATAAATAGAATATCAAACTTGTTACCATTTATTATCAAATTTAAGTCCATCATGGAATAATTTTTCTTTGTAACTCGTGAAAGCTCTTGACATAGAAAATAATTTCACTCAGAACATAAATTTGATAATAAATGACAACTCATTTAATATCCACTATATATGTTACTATAAGATGGCTGTTAGTGATGCAACCATCAATTCACAGTTCATTATATATTGTAATGCGTCATTCTCTATTTGTTGCACGTTTTTTTTTTATTCTCTTGACCTGTTTAGTGTTAAGTAACTCTGCTTATTCCTTGCTTCACAGCCAGCATTAGATTTGTCACAGCCTGCCATGGATATCATGTGGATTGGCTCCCATGTTAAATGGTAGTTATGCATTGATAGACACCATAATGACAGTGAGTTATAACACCATTGTGATCCTCCATTTGCCATTATACTGGCAGTTATTGTGTTGGTCAAAAGGTCATAACATTTAACCAAGTACATGTAGGTCAGTTGTGTTGTGTTTTTAAATTAGGTAGATTTTATATTGTGATATTTTAAATGTCATGTCATCATTTCTTTATTGGCACTTTAGTATGACTCTGTTCATTTGTTCATCATCTATCTATTCATATATTAACTAATTCATTCTTGAATTCATCTTTTTATCCATCTGTTCAGCCATCGTTCATCCTTCTGTCTATTCATTACTTCATTCATTGTTTTGCCCATCCATTGCTTCTACCATCCTTCCATTGCATCCACCATCCTTCCATTGCTTCTACCATCCTTCCATTGCTTCTACCATCCTTCCATTGCTTCTACCATCCTTCCATTGCTTCTACCATCCTTCCATTGCT
>JAULBS010081941.1:0-34581 GCA_032355785.1 Symmetromphalus regularis | reverse complement strand
TGTGTGTGTGTGTGTGTGTGTGTGTGTGTGTGTGTGTGTGTGTGTGTGTGTGTGTGTGTGTGTGTATATATATATAAATAAAAAATATGTACCAAATATTTATTAAATAAATAAATTATTTCTTAAATCTCTGCTATATTTATTAAATATTTGTAACATATATTAAATATCTTCAATATATATTAAATGACATTTAACTAAATCATATATATTATATAGTATTTAACTAAATCATATGTAGTATATCCCATTTAGCTAAATGGTATTTAGCCACTCATGTATAATCATATTATCGGTGCAGAACCATCACAGTCTACGCACACCATAAGCGGGGCTGGACTGGGCGTGGTTTATCTAGATACATGAACGAGGCTAAATACGATATAATATGATTATACATGAGAGCGGTTAAATACAATTTAGCTAAATGCTATATAATATATATGATTTAGTTAAATACGATATAATATATATGATTTAGCTAAATGTCACTTAATATGTTGAAGATATTTAATATATTTTACAAACATTTAATAAATATTGCAGAGATTTAATAAATTATTTATTTATTTAATTAATATTTGGTACATATTTATTTATTTATTTTATAAATATATATATAAATTAAATTTGCAGAAAAAGGGTTAAAATAGCTTAAATAATTTTGTTTACACTTGGCACCCCATAATTTAGCACCGACTAAGCAGTTCAGGCCCGTAGGAACGAACTTTGGAAGTGATGGAGGGGGGGTTGCACTGACAGATCGGTTATGCAGTTTGAAATGGGGGCCTACACTTCCCATCTGGTCTGGGCCCATTACCAGTTTTGAACGGTCCTGACTAGGACAAACATAATATGAAATACCAGACGCATTAGTAAATATAAATTGATGGTGCATATTAAACTTATTCCTTTACAGTATATCAAATTCTTAAAGAAGGTTTTTTGTTTTTATTTATTTATTTAATTATTATTTTATAACACTTTATTTAATAGTAACGACTTTTATTTTGACAAGTCATTATAATTATAATGTTGCTCATTTTTATGATTAGTGCAACTGATATATATATGCTAAACTCACACTGACACTTAATATTCCACATTATAAATGCAAAGATACGGCTTTGATCATGATATTTTAAAAATTATTATTGTTGCTTACGGTATATTAAATATACCATAATACATTAAATTTATTACAGTCTTAGATTATTTAAGATAAATGTTTTAACGGTGCCTAATTTTAAAAACAAAGCAAAGTTTGTTTTATTTAACGACACCTCTTTAGCACATCGTTTGTTATCTTATCATCGGCTATTGGACGTCAATCAAATGGTCATTCTGACATATAAATATTTAGAGGAAACCCGCTACCGTCTTTTATATATGCACCATCCCACAGACAGGACAGTACATACCACGGCCTTTGATGAACCAGTTGTGGACAACTGGTTGGAACGGAAAATAGCACAAACTGCAAATGGGTCCACTGAGAAGGATCGCACCGACGACAATTTTTAAAACAAATGATTGAATTTCTTTTAAAATACTGTCAAACGAGGAACATATTTTAAACTAAGACTAATAAGTAGAAAATACATTTTAAATTTCCCACAATCCAGATGCGAACATAGCAACTTCCTCTTTTATGAAATTGGCCATCATGGCGGTCGGAAAAAATAAACGACTGACGAAAGGTGGCAAGAAGGGTGCAAAGAAGAAGGTGTACGTACATAGAACACCATATATTTAATAAAGCAATGTCTACTTAATGATATTTTACTGAATAAAAATAAAGATGGCATTAGATTAAGACAAATTGGCATGGATTTGTTACGTATCGAGCATATTCCACGTGAATGTTCTATTATTTTCGGTAAAACCTGGTCTGTAATGTTTTGTTTGATCGAACATTTAAAAAACAAACAAATGTAATAAAACTACTGGTTTAGTAGTTTTATTACATTTGTTTTTTAAATTTCCGATCAAACAAGACAACAGACCAGCTTGGTTACAACGAGAAATGCGATAATTGAAGCCTTGTTGATTATGAGATGCATGTTAAACCCGAATGTGTCTGAATCTGATGTGGAATTAAAAGTGAGTGGAGGGAGTGGGTTTTTCATAGTCTGATTAACTTGACTGCACATCAGTGGGAAGGCTGATGCGCTTGGAAGTTGGGTGAGCAGTTTGATCACATTTACACAATAATAGCAAACTAACAGTTTAATTCTGGTTGTGTCAGTTTCTCCTTTGTAAATAATTGGATATTAATACAGTTGTTTAGTTAGTTCCGGATCAAAATACTTTTATACATGTCTAATAAATAACCAATCGAAAACATTATTATATTTTTATTACAGTTCGTTTTATTAATGAGCTGTGCTGAAAAAATAATAATCCAAATTTCTTCAGAAATGTATAAACATGAACTTCAAAAACTGAACGAAGTTCCACAATCAGGACTCAACATTTTCCATAAGGTGTTTTTAAAAGTTACACCAGTGACAAAATAGGTGACATTGTCTACAAATAAACTACATTTTGCACTTAATAAAACTAGAGGAGTATGATTTTTTGTTAATATAATTATATTATGTTAAACAACTGGAAATCGTACCGTTTTATTTTGGTCAGTTACAAATCACATTTTAAACCATGTGTTAAATGCTTTTTTGTAAATTCCTCCATTTTTCAATGGCTGTCACACTAATTTACAAACACTGATTGCAACTACCCCAAAAAATTAATATTTTTAAAGATCGACCAGGACTTCATACTACATATTTTATTCATTTTAATTGTTATAGTAGCAAAGTAAGATAAATTGTTTCTTGTATTAAAATAAAAATAAAATGTGAACACGATCAGGAACGGCCTAAACAACTGTATTGATTTCTTAACATACATGTGTATTCATCCGTTTTTATGCAAGTATTGTTTACAACAATAAAGTAATTAAAAAACATCTGCCATTAGCTTGAATCTGCGATAGTTCCTATCTGTTTGGAATTTTAAATGCATTATTTTTTCTTATGTGCGTATTGACAGTAGTTAATCATTTTGTGCCTCGGATCAGTGTTTGCTTTTGATATTTTGTTTCATTCAGCAAGGTTTAGTGTATATATATTCTGTTACGTTTACTGATTGTCTGTATTTTTATTGCTTTTGTTTATCGATATATTGTTGATCAAGTTAACATGTCTACAGAACTTTTGTTTTACAATATTAGATTATTTTTAAAACTCATTTACAGTGTATGTTTTCATTTCATTTTTCAGGGTCGACCCTTTTTCTAAAAAAGATTGGTATGATGTTAAGGCACCTTCTATGTTTACTGTCAGACAGATTGGCAAGACACTTGTTTCCAGAACTCAAGGCACACGTGAGTATTTATGCTCTTTTACCAGATCTAAACAACCCATGCAGAGATTTAGTGTTTTCAGTGGACAGACCTGCCTACCTTTCCGGGTTCTCCGTAATATTTCCAGACAGACACCCCAAACTACAGCATTCTGGCGATACAGTTAAACTTTCCGCTGGCTGCCCGATTCACCTAGATTTTATTATTTTTTTTATCTCTAATGTTGTCCGAGTTCGGTTCCACCGAGAGCATTTGCATAACTTTAGCATAGGACATGGCAGGTGCAATGTCTTCTTTCCAAAATGCGTCTGTTGTTACTTCAGAATAAACAATGGTTGTGAATTTAAAAAAATCTCACCAAACACGTTGGCAGTACAAGTCTTGATAACACAGATGTAAAAAAATATACAGAAAAGAATTAAAAAAATATTTTTGGGACACAAGTTTAGATTAACGCTCTTTTCCACTTTGAAATTTAATCAAATATTAGGGCAGGATTTACAAAACGATTTGTCACATAACGATTGGAATATTCCACCACATTGGTCCAACATATGTGTTTGGTCTGCAGTCACAATACCATAGAATTCGTTTTAGCGGGAACATATTTCTGACATCTATGTGCGATAGTTGCAAGAATGGAACTCATTTTGGCACTAGCAAATTAATTACAACATTTTACAGCACATTAGAAATTAGTTTTCTTGCAAAATACAGGTGAAAAAGTTTATTTTATTATTGATTGCATTAGTAAATTCAACAACGTTAACATTAATGTTAAGAGTACTATGTGACTAAATTGCACATACACAGTATCCAGTACAGTTAGTACGACACAATTTGGCAGATGAAGATGCCTTTAATAATGTTACACATATATTACAGCACATGCAACATTATTAAATATACAATAAATGTGGAGTTGTTGATAGAACTAGAAAATATTAAAGCAAATTATCATTTAATATCTCAAAAGAACAATTTGGTTGACAGAACCCTTAGATTTCCTGAGAAATCATGTTTATAGGTCTTGGATTCCTGAAAGGGTTTTTATGGGTAGGCAGGTCTGAGTGGACAATTTTATTATTATTATTGCAAATTATATACCATGATTATAATTTTACGTCATTACTGCATTTGCCATACTGCCATAACCCTTTGTATTAAGGGCCTCTCAGTTCCATCCTTACTAATAGCGGTACACTGCACTGCCATTGATTCCTTTAGCTCATGGTTGTCACCTGAGAAGATGATTTTATGTGGTTGCAGATGAAGATACATGCATGATGAATTTAAAATAGCACTTGCAAGAACCTGTTCTATGGATTATTGCAGACCTGCCTACTTTTCCAGTTTCTCCATAATATTTCTGGACAGATGACCCAAACTACGGCATTCCAGTGATGTAGTTAAACTTTCCGCTATTTGGCAGTTTCCTAGATTTTTATATTACATTGTAATTTATTTTTTTTGGATTTCGGTTGCATTGAGAACATTTCCACAACTTCCTGGGTGAAGGTCGAATGTGTAGTGTCATGGTTATGTGTTCCCACTTGCCGTATAAATGTTTTGTGCCACAGCTGAAATGTGATGGTGAATAAAAGAATGAGCAAAGCATCTTGATGTTCTGCTGGTCTGAAGGCAATTGTCATGCCCATCAAACAAATACCAACCTCTGATATATGATCTTACTGTATTTTTTTATTTCAGAAATAGAATATATATACTCTTCTACATAAAATGCTTACACTAACTGATAAATAAAACATGGAAGAAATAAATTTATAAATGCTTGACAAATCTTAGTGGAGTTTAAACCTGCTTAGGTTGTTTGGATAAATATTACTGTGGAATGAACTTCTTTAACATAATGTATAACTTTAGGTATTGCATCTGACGGCTTAAAGGGACGAGTCTTTGAAGTGTCATTAGCTGATCTTCAAAATGATGAAGTTACGTTCCGCAAGTTCAAGCTGATTGCGGAGGAAGTTCAGGGCAGGAATGTGCTCACAAATTTCCATGGAATGGACCTGACACGTGATAAATTGTGTTCCATGGTCAAGAAATGGCAGGTATAGTACATCAGACTTTATACTGCATTTCATGAAATCCCAGCAAATTTTTTTCAACATTGTACAACTTGTCAGTCTGAAAACTAAAAACATTGTTTACAACCTTAGCTGAAGTAAAGCAGACGTTTAACGTTTTAAAATACAACAGCTGTGTTATACTATTTATTTCTATCCTAGAATGTTTTATAGATATTTACAGGCAATAATCTGATCTACTGCTTTAGGTTTTAAATGTAATTGTTGGCAATGTGCCAATCTCTTAGATTTGATCTAATGTAACGATACACAATGTAGATTTTCTTTTTCTTTATAGACTTTGATTCAAGCCCACATTGATGTGAAGACCACAGATGGCTATCTGCTGCGTATGTTTTGCATTGGGTTCACAAAGAAGAGAAACAATCAAGTAAAGAAGACATGCTATGCTCAGCACATGCAGGTTTGTTAAATTACAACATAAAAATTGATGCTACTATTTTCTGAGCACTTTATATGACAGGATACTAGAAATTGATTGTCTAAAATTTACAAATATATGCTGTATTCTTAAAGTTCGTAAAATTACATTTTTATCAGTTTGCAGGGCTTCTACACGTTTTTTTAATCCACTAGTAGTCATACTAGTGATTTTCAAAATTCACTAGCCCAACTTAAAAATTCACTAGTCCTACCTCCTAAAAATAAAACTCAAACTTGATGATCGTATCGACTCTATACATTGTGAAGGATTATAAAAAAATACACGTATCTGCACTGTAAGATTAGAGTTACCGTTTTCAAAAAACAAAAGAATGCAATAGATTTATTATAGCGACCTAAAAGTTTATTTACAAAAAATACCATGTGCGATCCGATTCATGCGATTGTCACAGACTTTGCGGATGACTGACTCAGTCGGAGTAAGACTAAAAACTGATAACCTAAAGTAAAATAATCATTACCTTAACTGTAATAGGTAATAATTGATAAATTACTTGTAATAATTTTATTTTTACTGATAAAAGAAAAATTTAGACTGGAAGAAAAAATATCTGTAGTGATATTACGACATCTTACTGGAAACAAAACTATTGGACTGCCTTTTTTTGCAGATTACGCTAGCAAGTTATTTGACGTTTTTCAGGCTAATAATAGTTGGGACTTTATTTATTGGCACTCTTCGGGAAATGAAATCTTACCGGAAACAAAAATATTGGACTGCGTTTTTTTTTTTGCAGATTACACTAGCAAGTTATTTGACGTGTTCCAGGCTAATAATAGTCAGGCTCGAAATGAGTATATCAAGCAATTTTCGTGCCAGATGTTTTGTTCTGTTTTTTATTTCTTCATTTGAAATTTAATTTTATTTGAAATTCCACTAGGCATTGGGCTGGTGGAAAGTGATTATTTGGTAGCCCGACTGGAAATATAGCTAGCCACGGGCGTTGGGCTACCGCATTATAGAAACCCTGGTTTGTATAATTGTATATTCAGAACACCAAGGGTTCTTGAAAATGTATTAGTATTTAAGGATTAATTCTTATTAACCTTTAGACGAAATTAGTTTTGACAAACTTAATGTTGAGTGGATGCATTGAAATAAATAATATAATATTTATTGTATATGGACTAAATATTTTGTGATCATGTGTTGTGGCAAAAATTACTCAATTTATTTGCATGTTCTGTGATCTAAAATCAACAAAAGATTCCCATAATGCTAGAAGAAATTCACTGAAAAAGCTTCTTTTGTTTTTCAACCAAAAATATCCAACCAACCAGCATAATTTAAATATGCCATTTTTAAGCAGGACATATGTACTGAACTTTGTGTGTACGTGTATTTTGTTCCTGTGATTTAAAAATATTTTATTGCCTTTCAGATCAAAACAATCCGAAAGAAGATGCTGGAGCTCATATCCCGTGAGGTGTCATCAAACGACATGAAGGAAGTTGTCAATAAGCTGTAAGTTGTATCACACACAAGTGTTGTGAATATTAATTTTACATGTGTGTTGCATGGTTTTATTCATTAATGAAAGGTGGCTGTGGGATTGACAGTGTTCTATTGGGACTACAGAGAACAATTTGTTGTTGGTTGGTGCTAAACTTACAACTGGTATATGCTTCTGGGAACATGTTTTCATTGAATAATGCTGCAATGCAACTAAAGAGCCCTGGATCAGACGTTATGAATTCAAACTGTTGTGCATTAATTGACGTTTTCTAGCATTGAATTCAGTTTGTTCATTATTCATAGGTTATCAAATGTTCATTTCTTGTAAAACTAACGCATGCTATTTACTAAATCTTTCTCGTTTTATTTTGGATTTAAGTTCCCTAAAATATATTTGATTATTGTAATAATTGTTGTAAACAAAAGTTCATTTTATAACACTACTTAAATACCACTTGAGATACATAAATCAGACTTTTCGTGACTTGGAGGAGTTGCGAGAATTATTTTTCTTTTAATACAGGTTGTTGACATGTTTCAAGCACAAATTCCTGTTTTTCTTATTTTACAATTAATCAATGGCTATATTATCACTTAAACCTCTGGTGCTTTTTTTATCTTGCTATTATGAAACTAAGGTGCTAATATTATATGGTATTAAGATGATACTTGCATTAAAATTGGCTTTCATGTTCTGTTAATTAACTTATTCTTTTTGTAGTATCCCAGACAGTATAGGAAAAGATATTGAAAAGGCGTGTCAAGGCATCTACCCACTCCATGATGTTTACATTAGGAAGGTTAAAGTGCTGAAGAAGCCTAAATTTGATGGTGAGACCTGGTTATCAGAAGTAGAGTGGGATAAACATTGCTAATTTGAACCCAGAAGAAAAATTAAATTATATATCGAATATTTTTTTTAATGAAACAATGTTCATCAACTTTTTATGTTGTCATTTGAAAGACCTTTTTCTAAAAGACATTTTAAGAACCAGGGTTTCAATTAAAAAATGTTTGATGTGGGTAACTAATGTGCAATTTAAATATACTTTAAAATTAAATGAAGCAATATTAAATTTTATTTTTTTATATATATTAATGGGTTGGGTTGTCTATTAGCTCATGAAAAATTAACTGCTTTGTGATTTTAGTAACTTATTTTTTGTTACATCTAAATGGTTTAATGACTATTTAATTCTTTGTTGATTAAAACTGGTACAAGAATGGGCAATTAAAACATTTTAATTTAATTTAAAGTTACTGTGTAGGCCGTTTAATATGTTTTGTCAGTTTTAATTGCATTTAACAGTTTAAGGTATTTATTTATTAATACTGGGATTGTAGTGAAAAGTGATCTAGTTCTATATTGGTTAATCATTTCAGTTGGCAAACTAATGGAACTGCATGGAGAAGGCGGTGGGAGCACCAAAGCTACAGTGACAGAAACCGGAGAAGTAATCGCTCGACCAGAGGGCTATGAGCCACCCGTTTTGGAGTCTGTCTGAAACTGTGTATGCTAAAATAAAGACTAAACCAACAGTGCATCTGCTAGAATATTCTGTTCTTTGTTATTTGCACACATTGGGGAAAATTTTGTTTATTTCTATTAGGTCACTACGAAAAGTCATCATTGTACGTTACCAGTAAAAGTTATACCTGAAAAATTCTACTGATTTCCCTATGTTGAATGCTGTTAACAAACAAAATGTTCTGTTTGATTTGGTGAATGAATTAAAGGTATTTTATGTTTGTGCTGCTTAAAATGCAAACGATCTGGTGAGATAATAATGATTATAACATGGCAGTTATTTGTCAGGTAACAATGGGCATTGTCATCCTGGAACTGTAACGTTCTGTCCTACATGCAGGGCATAAAATTTGACATGTTCCCTTGCATGATTGTCAAATCCATCCTATTGTATGTAATTCGTTCAGGTTGTAAGATGGAACTTTGAATTCCAGGATGAACATGGTCGTCACAGGGCTTGTGTTGTGGTCGATTTGCAAGGTGTCGCAACACTGCCCTGGCCAGCCAAATCTCCAATTGAACATGTTTGGAGCCAAAGAGTTTGAAACGGACACAAGCATTGCCTCGCTTTGCCAGACCTTGCAGGAAGAATGGTGTAGGATTCCAACAGAGACGATCTGTCATTTGGTTCCAGTATGCCCAGATGTCGTGCTTACATTGATGCTTACAGAGTATGGACCAGATGTTTACTAAGAGAAATGAATTCCACATTTATTTACACATTTTCTAAATAGAGGGTTCACTTAAATATTGTTCCCAGTATATGATGCACTGTCATTCTACACTGAGGTGGAGGGTCCTTCAAAATAAGAATGTCCATTAAATAAGTATGACCAATATGGGAGTGACACAAGACCATCTCGCCCCTTCTTTACCATTATAGGAGGACTGGATTTATGGAATGAAGCTTGTTCGCTACAGTTCCTTTCACCCTGCCAGTTACACAAAATATAGTTAATTAAAAATTTATAATCTGTATATGGAATTCCCATATTGGCATGAGGCAAATTCAAAGCATTATTGGCAGCTAGGTCTGCCTTTTCATTATCTCTAACAATGAAGGTAAAAAAACAACCAACAAATTGTAAATATTTTAATTTGTTGTGTTAATCTGCGAACAGAAAAGTGCTTTAGCATCGACTATCTTGGATAATAAAAACATTTTTACTACAATTAATAAAAGCAAATTATCACTTCTATATCTACCTCATTACATTAATTGTATACATGAAAGAACTACTTTCAGCAGACTGACTTTATTTTGATTAGTTTTCCAGTGAATGGGACTAAAAATGCTATGACTGGAACTGAAAGAGCAATATGAAAATCCATTTTCTCTAAGGCAGGCATTATCTTTAAAGGTACATCCTGTTATGGAAGGAAAGTCATTAAAATGTTACGTTGCTTTCTTTTTTCCAATGTTTTTGACAAAAAAGTGATCCTGGTGGGTATTACATAATTGCACTCTTTGCTTGGCAGTTCATATGTAAACAGAAAATCTTGCTTTGTAGATCCATTTGCTCACTCCTGGTTCAACAGTATGCCAGAATTATTAATCCTTACTGTTGTTATTTTTCTTTCATCTGAGCAAAGCCCAGAATAGGTTGAACCACATGACTGAGTTCAGCAGAACTTTGAATTGCAGCCTGTTAAAGGAATGCATTGGTTTATTTTTTGTCTTGCTTTTTTCCATACACAACATATACACCAAAGCCTTTGTTATACCAGCTCTGGATCACTTGCTGGAAATGGTCTACTGGGTTCCAGGATTGATATTGCAGTATATTTTATGTTTAAAAAGGCTAACTGAATTTCTGCGTTTATTTTATAAACAGGAAATAGAGATAGTGCAGTGATAAAATGCTTTTATTCTTCATAATGAATCTGAATAAAACAGTAAACATAAATATATGATATGAAAGATAAATACAATACCCACATACTTTTAACAGATTTAAACAACATGCACAGTATCATGTAAATTTATATAATGTATGCATAGACTGGTAATTTAAATATATGCTAATTTACACAAGATTCAGAATATTTACAGTTCTATTATGTCATGGTAAATCAAACCATATAATTACATATTTCATTACTAATTACAACTAAAACAATCTTAATTTTAAGTACATTATTGTATACAATTTAAATTATTATACATATATATATATATTTAAAATCATAAGTATATTTATTCTTGTAGAGATTAAGTACTAATACTAAACTGATATGAATGTGCAGTAACAACCAAAACAGTCATTATGTAATGATAACTAAATACAATCTTACTTGTAGGCCTGACAAGGCAGAATTTGTCTATTAAGCAAACTGCCTAAAGAACTGTTTGTAGGATTTAAACTGTACTTTTCCTACTGGTTGCTAATTGAAAAATTGCTACCAGATGTGGTCAGCCAACATTGTTTTGCATAAATTAACCTTGTTCGAAATATTTTTCTAAATTTAAAATCATCATGAAAAAAGAAAAGAAAATATTACCAAAGTTTGTTCTCTGATACCTGAAACTTGCGTGTTTTCTTTAATACATATATGGAAAATAAATAAATTGTTTAAAGAATAGCTGTGTTGAGGAACTTATACAACCCACAGTTATTCTATTTTTCTTTTTATCTGGGCTACTGCAATATATAATTTTAAACGTTTCTAAATAATGATGATAAAAGCATTCAGTCCATGTAATGATGCTATTTTAAAAGGGAAAAAAAAAGAGGCAAAAACATTTTAAAATTGATATTAATACATTTGTACAATGTTAAACATATAAACACAAGAAAGCATGAGTCTCAATCCAGAAACCATAATTTGTACATACTTGTATAAATGCAAAGCTAAAAGCAATAATTTAAAAATTAAATATCTTAAGAAAACAGTATATTATCTTAATGCAAATATATAAAATGATAATTGTATACAATGGTTAAAATGGATAAATATTTTTTTTTTTTTTAACAATGGTTTGTTAGTTAAAATTAATCAAAATTGTCAAGGGCCACTTAATAATTTTTCAACAAATTGTGTAACAATCTGCAGCCAAAATAACAAATTAATTAATGATTTAACTGGAACACTTTAAGGGTCAAACATCTTGCAGGAACTATTGTATAACTGACATACACATTTTTGCTTTTAAGTACACTAAATAAACCAAATTTAATTATGATAATAAATGCAAACTTGAAATGGTCAGAGAAAATACAATAATTATTTACTATAATGTACAGGTATATTATGTCATCTGCCTGTCACTATTTTTAATAGTTTCATCAAAACATTACTAGGACACCCAAATATATTTGAAAGGTTAGGGATGGATCAAATCCATTACAATTCACTTGAATATCAAAGGAAATTTGTTAAATTTTGCACTCATTTTGTCACATTTAATAGTTTTTAAAAACAATTCATCTTACAAAAAATATACTCTCCCACCTCGCAGTATTGGCGTCTTTTTCGAAATCAGCTTAAAATCAAGAAGCATGCTATTTACAGCAAAGGAAGTGTTTTTACAAAACTTGCCAAAAAACATGTCTTACAATTCCTAATGTATGTATAAGACCTAAGATGACAAAATGCAGAACATGTTTTGTAACAATTTTTTTACAAGATTATTAAAAAAAAGATTCAACGAATGTGTAATATATGTGGTTATGTCCCATTTACAAAAATTGTGGATTTTTACAAGTTTTGTGAAAACATTCTTCATTTAATAAGCTCTTCCAAACATTAAATCAACACAATATGACACGGCTGATATTTTATTTGGACTTGAATAATAATTTAATAAATAATTTTAAAGTTTGAGTCCACAACTAAATTAAGTTTACAAGCAATAGTAAATAAACAAGGTAAATAAAGTACATGAGAAATGTTTAACTTAACACAAGAGGCAGTAAAACAGAATACGTATAAAAATGTACAGGATACTGAATGATCAGATATATCTCATTCAAATTAATTGGATGATCACAACATTGATTCATTCACCTATATTATAGGATGACATCAAACTATTTTAAAATGGATTACTTCATTTTGAATGTACCACAAACACTTCAGATATCTCCAAACCTCAGAAAAGGAACTTTTAAAAAATACATATTTGAGTGTAAAATGGGTATGCAATAACTAAATGAGGTCATTAATGTCAAATCCTAAAAACTTGATTATCCTGCCAATAAAAGTTGTCAGCAGCACAACTCCAAACACATTCAAAAACCCTGTATATTTAAACTTAAATGAATATAAAAAGGAAATTAAAACAAAAAATGACAACGTTACTGAGTGGAAAATAAATAAACTGACACAATTCAGGGTCATAGCTAGTAGGTGGGCAACTTGTATCCCACCTCTTCCCCCTCCCAATCATCTAACAAATATAAAATACTTTTGTTCCTATTCCTCAACACCCCACCCTCCAAAGAAAGTTAGCTATAGTCCTGTAGACTATTGCTACAAAGAATTCCAAGCAGTTAATTCAAAAAACTGTTGTGCATATTAAAGCAAAAACCAAAGTGTAATGCATGGAAGGATGTTTAAATCAATACGAATGTTCCCAATTTATCGTTGAAAAGGTGTAGGACAACAAAAGCAATATAGGATATGTAAATTTAGGTGGACTCTAACTTTAAGAACAGTAATATATATAATATATATAAATTTATCTGTAAACCATAAACTAACTAAAACAAAATATAAAAGTGAGATCAGATAAAATTAGTGTGTTTCAACTGCTAAAACAATCTCTGTTCATAATTGAAATTAAAATCCTTAATCTCAGTTTGTATTACCCTATAGTGTCAATGTTTATTATCGTACATGTACTGGTAAGTATATTTGACATTTCATTCATAACGTTTCATATTTCTTTCCCATTTTCAAGCCAAAGCTCTGAAAATAAAAATAAAACTCATATTAATAACAATTTCAATACATCTAGAATAAATTGTATTAGAAATTACAAAGCCAATTACATACATACTTATAGGTATCTTACAAAAGCCATCAATAAAACAGGCAAAACAATGGTTTCCCTCTTTATTGTGTTATTTCCTTCAAAATATCTTGTGTTGATTCGAAAAACAGGTAAGTCATGACATTTAGGTTTAAACACATCTTTACTTATCTGATATGTGTAGTGTAATGCATGATAAAACAAATGCTTTTCAGATCATGCCACATTCATTAAAACAACAAAAAAACAAAATCAAACACCATACCGTATCATACTATTTTATTGGAAATAAAGTGATTTAAGAATGCCTAGAATTTATTTTCATTTGTCAATAATTCTATGTTAAATTACCAGCATAGTTAAGGAATTAACAAATCCAAAAACATCCAAAGAATCATTTATTAACTACTGCAATATAACTACAAATGAATATTTATTGGTTATGTTTTTATTTGTTCAAATTATAATCTGCATTTCTACATTTAAAAATACTATTAGTCCAGAAACTGAAAGTTAATAATTTTAAGATTGGTTTATGGTTAAGTGTTTACTATTCGTGCCTGTTGTCTTTTTGTGCCCTTTGCAGTTTTCGCTGTCATAACAAACATCACATGTTAACCAAGTAACGTGAAGCATCAAATTTAAAATATTGCTATTAACATGTAAATAATACTATGATGAATTATAGACTTCAAAATTTACCAATTTTCACTAATCCCAAAAATCAACTTTCGAAAGTAACCAATATTTTGAAAAAAAAGTTATCCAATTAATTCTTTGTGCAGTTCGTCAGCATTCTTGACCTGCTTTACTACTTTGTGACATCAAATGAAAAAAATCTGAGGCCAACTCTAAAAAAATGTATTTGTGTTACAATGAATAGGGGTAAAATGTCTTCTAATGTTATCGGAAGATAAAATGATTGGGTTAGATGTAATGCGATTCTAATCAATAATAATAATTAATGTTGTGTTTTTTGTTTGTTTATTATTAATATTACAGGATATTTTTTTTTGTTACCACTATTCATCAGAACAATGAACAATAAATTGACGGATTATTGTTAGGTCATTTCTGTGTTGCAGAGTTAATAGTTGAAAAGGTTAATGGTTTTTCAACTGTCACTGCAGTTATAGTCTCGTTGAATTTTGGTGACAATTCTTTAACAATGTTAAATTTAAATGAAAAAAAAAGCTTTAACAAGTTTGCTAGCATATGTTTACATACAGCAGTATCTATTTTCCGGTATAATAAACAACAGAGTAAACAATGACAATACACAGCCACATCTTAAAATTAACCAAGACATTATCTCATAAATGAATATTAATTTATGTGAAATTAAGTTACTAAATGCAGGCTATTAACTGTAATACTTAGAGAGGTATTGTTACATGAAATAGAAACAGAGAAGGATATATCTAGATTTTAGATAAAAAGCAACAGGTGTTCCAAACTGTTAAAAAATTTAGTTTCCCCACAAGGGAAGTGCCAGTTACATATCTATTGGCTCAATGTATTTTCCCACTTACACAACCTTAATATTAAATTGCAATTTGATTATGTTCCTTTAAAAAGGAAATAAATGTATATACAATGTATTTGTGGCAGCAACTTGCAAAATTACATCACTTTACAAATGGTATATAATACAATTAAGCTGGTTGTTCAATGGATAAATTTCACTGCACTGAAGTCAACATCACTATTTTACTCTCTATTTCCCCACACCTCCTGACACTAAACTACTTTAACATTAAAAAATGCCAACTATTTTTAAAAACTGGATATCTAAAGAGAAATAAATTCATTCTGACATTATAATATCTCACCACTAACCTTGAAATAATAAAAACATAAAATGATAGTATGGAAAGAGAAAATATCAAAGAGTAGTTAAGAAAGTTAAAGAGCAGCATTGTGAGTGAAAATGAGGAATCACAGCAAGAAGCACAAGAAAGACAGACTTACAGCTAACAAAAAGCATAGGACGAACGATTAGCTGCTGTCATACCCTTCATCAGCAGCTAGCACAGCATGCTCTTGAGCCAGAGCAGCTAGCTCTTTGAGAAACTCCTCGAGAACCACTGCACAGTATACAGCATTCCAAGTCTTCAGAGATTCCTCGGGTCTGTCAGGCAACTCTTCTTCACTGCGGTTGATGAAACGATAACCCATCCCACCCTGCACTGGAATTCTCTGCAGCTGAGCTTTGCTGTCACTGGGGCTTTGTTTCCGATTCGAGGGAGATCGTCTGAACAGTAAATCTGACAGAGTGGATCGCTGCTTTTCTGAAAATTACACAAACACTAGATATTTATATAATTTATTATAGACAAAACAAATTGGCAATTTTTTAAAACAATATATTTATGGTAAATATTATTATGGTACAATATCAGGAAAATAACTACTTTAATTTAGAATAGCAACAAGATGTCTTTTACAACATTTATTCTTTTGAGAAAAAAAGATTACAAAATTCTGGTTTGAGGGTTTTTGTTCTGTTAACAATTCTGAAGTTATATAACTAAATACATAGACCACGTTTCTTGAGAACTAGTAATGTTATAAAAGTTGGGAATTTACTGTCAAAGAAATGTAACTCAATAACAGGAGAGCTTTTAACAACAAAAAAAGTATTAACATTTGATAATTTGGTTATAAAGAATATTTTAAGAATAAAATTAGACAAATCAATTTTCCACAGTAAGTTAACATAAAAAATCAGCAAAAAATTTAACCTCTAACCAATGAAAAGGAAACTGGCAAACAAATGTAAAAGTTATTTTTAAAATTATGAATCACGGGCTGGAATACCTTTCACATTGACCTCTGTCACTGTCATCGATTTGCCAGCCTTGGATGAAGGGATACTGTAAGGTGATGTCAGAGATATTCTTCTTTCTCCTGACACTAGGCCAATTTCTGACAAATCCTTCATCACCAAGTTCTTTCTGGCTAGGATCACCAGATGATCAAATCGTTTCACTACCTTAGAATAGTTGTCCACCTTCTGACGTACTGATGACAACACCTACAACAAAATTTGCTGGTCAGTGTGAATTTTTAAAAAGGACAATTAGTTAAATTAATGACTAATATATTTACAAATTTTGACAACAGCTGCAAGTATATAACAGACACTATCAGGGTTTGAAATACTGCTGTCTCTACCCATTTTAGCTGGCAGAAGTCATCAATTTAAATAACATTATCATTTTATCCTAATTTTGGTAAAAGTGACAGTTTCTCCTATAATTCAGCAATATTTGGTCTGGTAGGTTTTGATTTAGGCTTGAAGATGTTTTATCCACCTATATAAAATGTCTGCAATTTCAACCCGATATTAACTAAATGGACCAAAAATGTCACATTATATTTAATGTATCATTATTAAAGAATACTGTAAAATACTTTATTTTTGCAGGCATGACTTTGTATAATTTCTAGAAAATCAGTCAATCCATGTACATTTATTTTCACAAATCTTGGATTATGGATGTGGAGGGGTCAAGGACAGTATTCAGTAGATTATGAAAAAATATTTTCACAATTTAATCTTGCAAATATTTTTCATAATAGAAAATAAAATATTTCATAGTAGTTTATAGCTATCCATGATTTAAATTGGATACCTGGACAAGGGATTTCACTGTTGGTTGGAAGACAAGATTGTAGTTTAGAAGGAAAGACCGGAGCAGGGGTTGAGGATAAGCAGCAAGACGAGCGACTATCCCAGTCAGCAGTAGGTTCATGTACAGTGTATTCTGCATCATGCTTTCCAGTTTCGAAAACAACCCAGATAAGAATGGACCTAAAATAAAGGTGGACATTATAAAAAACAGTTCTAGCTATTCAGTATCCTCAATAAAACTTTTAAATGATTTTAATTTAAAAAAAATTAAGTGTAACAGCCATTCAGTAATTAAAATAAAACACAAATTATTATTCTAGTCCACAAATGTTGATGCTTTTAAAATAGTCAGAAATGAATTTGACATTGACCCCAACCTCCACTAGCATAATTTGTTTTCTAAAAATACACCCATTACATAGCCTCCAAAACACAGATTTGTTTGCCAGAAAAGCCATTCAAACAGAGCTTATACCCTCTTTCTTAACTATCATAGCCAATATTTGCTCAGAACAAATTTTGTGTTACATGAGATGTACACCATATTTAATATGAAAGATAATTAACACAAAGTAATACAAGTATTAATAAATATAAGAGATTTATTCGAAATAAGCTATACCAAAAAGGAACATTTTTGATAATATTAAGCAATACATTGAACAAAGATAAAATTAAATTGGGTTAAACAGACAGATAATCACTTCAGTAAATTCTCAACACTGCAATAAATTCTCAACAGTACTAAATGAAGTATTAAGTTATTAGTAGGACCAAAATAAATACCAATATTTGGAGGACTGTCTGAGTATCTGGGTGTAAATGAGCGATTAGCTGTTTGGACAGCTGGACTAGTCAGACTGAGTGATACGTCATCTGGAGGCCGACTTGGTGACAGCATACTCGTATCCGAGGTGCTAGTCGACAGAACACTCAGACTTAAGTGTCTCTGTGGTAGTTCTTGAAGAACTTTACTGGCCGCTGTCGGCTGGTCCAGACCGCTCATTGTGATGTTCACATAGCTGGAGAGATCCTTGAAGCCCTTCAATGGCAGAAATGATGGCGTACTTGTGGTGGCAGGTCGTGTGATATGAGTAAAGTCTATCGTCAGCTGGTTGAAAGAGCAGCCACTCTGATCAGCACCAAAAGAAGAGACTGTTTCCGAGTTTTGGGAAATGTCTTGATTACTGTTCTCGGAGCTTGCAGACGTTGCATTTAGAGATGTATTAACAGCAGACTCCATGGAATCTAAGAACTGAAGGATCTCTTCGATGGACTCCGAGGACTGATGTGATAAACCAGAATCTTTTATACTATCTAAATATACTAAAAATGATTCAACATCATGCAGACTTTGATACAGTTTTGAAAGATCGGGGCATGCATTTAATGTATTTACATTTGATAAATTATTGCACTTTTCAAAATTATCTTGGAACAACTTTCTTGAAACTTGTTTATTGTTATCAGTTTTCTTCGAATCTACTAGCACCTGGTTTTCGCCCAACAAGGCATTCTCACCAGCATTACTCTCTGGATGTTCCACACCAGGGCTGCAATTAATGCCGGTACCATGTGATATCAGTTTTAAATTCGAAACACTACCAGAATCTTGAATAAAACTATTTTCAGCACCAGTTTTAACATCCGTTTTCTGATTGCTCTCCATTGCTGAAATGTTTTCAGAAAGGATATTCTCGCTCTTGTCTTTGTTCACAGTGACAATGGGTTCCATAAAAATGTCTGGAGGAGGGATCTCTCCATTGTATGGTGAAGACCAATTTGAGCATGCATTAGCACACTGGGTGAGAGTGTCACGAGCATCTTGCAGATAGTTCATATAGTTAGACTCAATATGTTCTGAATAGCCAGGTATACCATCAGCAGATGAACAACCCACAGTATGTAACACTGATTCTTGTATTGGACTTCTGCCAAAAAAATAAAAAAGTAATGATGATATTAACATTTTACACTACATAATTAAAAAAGAATAAACTTGTGTTGAGTAACTTAAATGCCTAAAATGTAATGAAGGTTAAAAGAAAATATACTTTCTTTTAACCTTCAATATATAGTCACAAAATTGATGATTACCAGTATGTTTTACATAATACATTTAATGCAGTGAATTAGTTATGAAGATATATACCATACCTTATATTATAACATGCAGGAATTAATAGAAATCACATAAACAAAGTTGATACCCTACTTTTAATGTAAAGTAATTTTGAAATACAGTTTCTTGGTGAAGAGAATCATAATAAAATGTAGAAAATCCTCCCACATTTTCAGAGTTTCCCTTTAACTAAACATGTTACCATAACATCTACCTGTATTAAAGGACCTATTTTTTTTAACCAGCTGAGTTGCTGCTTAAAGGAGGTTTATATGCATTTCATGTCAAAGTTTAATACCATGTCGTGCATCTATAAGACATCTGTGTTGTGCTGAGCAATCAGCATTATCACTTTCTCAATAAAGTCTACTTTACACAAATAAAAGTAGCATTGTAGGTGTCCTCTGCCATACTTGTCACTTACATATATATATAAAAATATATTTATAATGTGGTATGGTATAATTTTTGACCGCCAACAACTGATATTTTATTTGTGTGCTGGGCTCATTAAATAAATACCTAAATTTAAGGTATTTATTTTGGTCACACAGATACGAATATAGCCTTAAAATTGAACCATCAACACAACTACAGTACATTTTACTATACAAATAACAGACAATATTCAAATAACTTACAGTGGAGGACCGGCAATAGTATTGCTGCGTCTATCTCGATTTCCTTTTTTAAAGAAATTGCCCAGACCCCTTCCAGACTTAGCAACATTGTTAGGGCTGGTGATTGGTGATGAAGCACTACCGCTGCTACCAGAACTAGCTCTACAGACAAAACAAGTGCACGATAGAAACACAGAAAACAGCAAACCAAACCCAAAACACAGCTTGCAAGAAATCAGATGTGAGAAATAACAAAATGAAGAATTAAGTTTTCAGAATTAATTAAATAAATGACTGAAAGTGTGGCAGCATGAGAAAAACATATGGATGCAGCACAGTGTTTTCAAAACAGTTTAAAAATAGGTGAATGTTGGTGTACACCATTACAATTTGCTATTTTGAAATTATAGTTACTGTAATAACAATGCTTGAATTTATAGATTTTCTAACAAATAATACATCCTTTAATGGTAGGTGACTAATAAATAAAATACTAAACAAAATTCTGTATGATACTATTTATATTACAACTTGTGTATTTTCAGTCATAATATAAATGATATCACATGAAACATTTTGTATTATCTATTTATAATATGTAATATATGTATTATGTGTTTAGTTCAATTAAAACAACATACAAAACTTAAACTTGTCCTGTATAAAGTCATAATTATTTGATATTAAATTTGAAAATTAATATTTTTTACATTTTAGATAATTCAAAAATAATTTTGATCCAAAGAATGTGATAAATATTCATATATACATTTTCTCATGCTACCACACAAATCAGTATAATTTAAGGTTAACAATTTAGTAGAATATTATACACCCACACCAAATTGAATGCAAGAAATTATTTTACATGCACACGTCATACAAATGGTTATAGACAATATCAGATTATTATACATTGTGTGTTTGTTTTGATAGAAAATACAGAACTTCAATAAACTATGACCTTTTTGGCATGTGATTGTGATTATGATAATAACTAGGTAATAAACGTTTCCCAAACATTACTGATAGACCATAATTAAAATCAGAAAAATTAAAGGACACAATTTATGAGAAAAGTAACCATTCAAAATGTTTCCGAAAGTTGACAAACATAAAATGGGTAAACACCATATAAAACTCAGTGAAAGCAGTAAAATGCAAAGGACAGGTAAACCTTTTGTCTAAAAAAAGATACCGATTAAAACAACAAACATATTTCACTGTATTTTCAATGAATATTTTAAAAATAAAATTGTAGATATGTGGCAAATATTTATTTTCACATGCATTATCAGTATATTTGGACTGAATATACAATCCATGTATTTTGCTGTTCATGACACTGACCCATCAACTTGATAGACAATCTAAAGACCTGCTCATTTAAGAACAAACATCCTAAACAGGTCAATGGATGGTATACATTTCACCCTATGTCTAATCAGGTGCAGTATGTACATTTACATACATTAGACTGAACTGGACACTAGATTGATCTGACAGATGAATGTGGATTATGAGATTATAAAAAATCACCACCATTCATGGTAAGCCGAGTGAGGTAAGGAGTCATTGGATCGATGCTCTTTTTTAGACCCATTCCAGTTAGTCCACCATTAATTCTATATCAAGTAATGGGACATGATTATGTCCTGTCTTGTCTCACTATAATACCCCTCACTTAAATAGACAACTTGTACTTGGTGACATAAGTTGTTGTTTTCTAAACCATATATCTAAATTATCATACTTAACACATAACAGTCAATCATGGGGTGTTACTGAAAAAATATTCTTTCCCTTGATCTGATGGACCTGATTTAGTCTTAAGATTATGTGCATAGTAATTTTCTGTTCTTGTTGTTGTTTTGTTTAACAACACCACTAGAGCACATTGATATATTAATCACTGGCTATTGGAAGTCAAACATTTATAAACTTTGACACTTTGTCAAGTGTGAGCCAGCCTCCAATGGATTTGGAACCATGGTCTTCAGCTTGAGAGCCTGGTGTATTATCACTGGACCACATGTGCGCTTACTAAGTACAGAAACATGCTGTTATATACAACAGAAGAATCAAACATGCATTTATTACAATAAATTAGGCAGCATGCAATATTCTACGAAAATTAAATAGGATATCAACACATTCAAGTGCTAGAAATAATAGTATATGCTACACTCAAATCAAAAAAGGTCTTTCTCATATTCCAATGATACAAGAGGCAGAGAAAAACATTTAAAAAATATTCTCTTGAAAAAAGTTGAGGAAGTAATTTGTCTGACCAATTTTGTTAGGAAAAACAATGAGTGTTCTAGTTTAGTTCATTATCAAATGTGTGTATGTTGAAATTCTAGCAGGGGTGTGGAAATAAAAAACAACCTTCACTTATCACAGGACAAGTTAACTGTCTATATTTACTTGTCCTGAGTAAAAATTGTGTCTGGCTTACATTCAGGACCAACTAGCTAGCTTTTACTGTTAAACCCAATGAAACATCTGCAACCTGTGAAACTGCTACATAGTACCCACAAAGGCTAGCCTATCCTGAACATATTATCACTTATTATTGGCAATCAGTGTCTGCACCATAAACAGTAAACAGTTCTGTTGTCTATTTTTTCAACTACAGACCAAAATCTACAAGCCAGTGTTCTTGTTACTATTTTTTTTTAATTTACAAAATGGGGTGGGGTTTTTCATTGGGTGTCTGATGATTGTGTTGCAATATTAGTCATAGACTGGCTACCTGTAGATGTCTGCAATAACTAAATGACAGTTATGACATGCAATAGGTTAAAGACAAATCAATTTACCAATCAGATGTCATGGTTTAAAATTGGACAAGATAACAAATATACTTGTAAATACCGCAAAGGACAGCAAAATATCTATCAACCTTTGGGTTTTATTTAAATTTGAACTTTTCCCCCCACTTGCCTGTAGACAATCACTGTGATAAAAAGCAATTGTTCTGAAGTACCACGCACCGGGTGAGGTAAATCAGGCACGCTAATTCCACACCCCTGACTAGATCATGAAATGGTGTGTATGATGAAATGCATTCTACCTGAACGTGGTCTCATTGTGAGAAGTGCTCTTGGGACTATCTGTGCTGTTGAACATGCAGCAAGCTGGACGCAGGGACAGAAATTTCTCTGCACTTTTACTGTAAAGATCAAGGTCTTTTACAGACCTACGTTGACTGACCATGACATGCGTGCAAGGAATCAAATACCTGAAAGAAAGCAATCTCAACACATGAATAAACAATTATTATAGCTGAAATCATTTTAAACATTGTCTTGGTCACTGTCATGGATTTTAGGGCTTTGCACTTTGAACTTGAAAAGAGAGTTTGTACTCATGAGTAATGTGCTTGAACAGTTTAAAGAGCTAAAGTATGTTAAAAATAGTCTTTATCCTTGTTGAAAACTACTCAGGTTGTTTTACTTAAGGTTTACATAGTTGCTTGTGTATAGAATAAATCAAGTTTGCTACTAAATGTTTCATGAGCAAGTAAAAAAACTGTTATTTTTCAATTTGTATTTAATTCAGAACAAACAAAATAATTTTTGTGCTTATTAGTTTAAAACATTTGTTTCATGACATTGAACATTTCAAAATTAATAAGAAAGTATGAGATCTTACTTAAACACAAGTTGGAACATTACATCCTCACAGTTCAAGTTGATCAGCGTATTAAACAGTGACAGTGATATCAATGAAAGCTGAAAAATACAATAAACATACCAGCAAATTGTTACAGAGTAACTTATCACCAAGGAAATTTTTTAACAGATATTTTATCACAAATATAGTAACTGTGATCTTCTAGCCTGTTGCGTAAAATTATTTCTAAGTACAGTCAAATACTTTTAGAACGAACATGCTTATAACGAGCTACCGGTTAGAACAAACTGGATGTAAACATGGTTAATTTCTCCGAATGTGTACAACGAACTACGGTTAAAATGAACCAATGTCCCCGGTCCCTTGTAGTTCGTTATAGAAATATTTTATTGTACATCTTAACTACAAACTTAGTACGCCCAGATAAGCATAATGGATTTGAAAACTGGATACTATAACACACAATTTAAATAATTTGTTTTTTAAACCGTATAAAAGTAAAAAAGTATCTGCCAGGACTGTGTTACCTTTGAACTGGAGTTGATGCGTGTCACTAGAGATTCGAGAATAACTATTTCATCATACTTCTCAGTGAGAATAAATCTGAGAACAGCTTTGATGAGCACAGGTTCAGTGATGTGTCGTAGAAAAAGATCCAGGTAGGCCGTGGCAGTCATCACCTCTTCTCGTGAGTTCTGAATTAATAGTTATTAATATTATAGGAAATCAGTCATTATTAAATATTCAAATACTGCATATCATGAAATTATTCCAAGAAATTAATGCGCAACATTGACATCTACACAGATAGAATAATTGACAATTTTTAATTTCATTCACAACACAACAGCTTTTACTAAAGTAAAAAGCATTAATTAATAAATATACTAGTATGCATTTCAGTAAAGCCTTATCACATAACATTAATGATTTACAATAATTAATTTTAAAATGTATATTGATTACCAATTTCTTGATATACAATGTTTAGTTTTAAAATGTATTATTGAGTATGGACATACTGAATAAATAATTACATTTATATTTAAAAACTAAATTCTATCAAAAATACACTTGTGTTAAAACTCAATTTTTTAAAAATAATAATTACATTATACCCATTCAAAAAAAAAAAGAAGACAAATGTTCTCCTTTAAAATTGATTCATAAATCATTTATCATATTTTAAAAAACAATCTAATAAAAATCAAACAAAAAATCTTTTATCTTTGTGATCTAAATAATAATTATTTAAACTTGCATTTTTGTGACATTTCATTTGCAAATGTACATTAAAAAATCAACCAATCACATTTCATCTTCCATAAGCTAATAATTCAGTTTTTTTCCCCTTCAGCTGGGTATTAGACATTAATATTTATGAATTAGCCATTAAACAGAACATTTAGCAAAATGTCATCCAACTTTCATTTTGTTTCCATTGTCATTCAGTTACATAACCTATTAAGTATTTATATGTGTTCTGAGTGAATTCAGTTACATAACCTATTAAGTTTTTATATGTGTTCTGAGTGAATTCAGTTTACTAGCATGTACTGGTTTCAAATTTGAAGTCAAATCAAATGTCACATGTATGCGATACTTATAATGTAATGGGTGCTCAGATCACAAAGAGAAATGCAAGTTATTCTGAAATCAATAATAATTAAAAGGTTCAAAAATGTCTTTTAATAAAAAAAAATATATAGTGTTAATAACCAGATTTGCATGGAATCAAAAAACTGTGCCGGTTTAAATAGTGCATGATATAATTTAGGAATATAAAATCAATCTTGTTCATAAAATTATACTGAGCACTGTAGTGCATATCTAATGATACACAAACTAAAGTATAAAATGAATCAAGTACATGTGTCCAATACATTTTCAGACAAATGATCAAATATATGTTTTATTTGCATAAAAGTACATGCTTAAAGTATACATTCCAAAAAACAAAAACATTCATTAACTAAAGGGTGATTCATAATATTGGTACTTATAAGAAACTGTTATAGCTTCGTCAATTTTTAAGATATAAAAACTATTTATGCACCATCATGAAGTAAACAGATGGAAAGTATTACTAACATAAAAATACGGAACATCAATTGAAGTCATGGCGTCATCACGTATGTTACTTCGTATTAGCTAGTTTTCAAAATGGCCACGACACTTGCCCAATTTGAATCCCTTTGACTTTTTCTTGTGGGGATATCTGAAAGACAGGGTATATACCCTTACTCCTGCCAATACCAACAAAATGAAAATTACAATCTAGAGGGAGATCCATGCCATTAACAGAGAAACGTGTGCAAATGTCATCAGTAACTTTAAACAAAGACTTGACATCATAATTGCCCAGAATGGACGTCATGTGGAACATATTTTATGAATAAACACTGAAACATATTGGCTGTCATGAAGGTAATGCCCAAGTATTATACATCAAATAAAGATTTATTATGTCTGTCATAAGGCTGTGCTTTCCAATTTATTGAATACTGATGTGTGTAGAAAATACTAAATAATGTACAAAATAAGTACAGATAATATGAAAGACCCTGTATTAGTATACAACTCTGCAATCCAACAAACCAAAAACAGTTACATGCCAACATAGAGAATACTGTTCTTAGCATTATCATGCTGAGATCAGTTTGTTTGAAAAGTTAATTCCAGCAGTGTATACTAGTTTAAAAATCTAGCACTATGAATTGGTCTCAGAACAGTCAAAATTTAGTAATGGTAGATTACACTTTAATCTGAGACCCGTGTAATACATAATTGTGTCATTAAAAATCACAATTACATGAAGGTACAATTTACATGTAAATATGCAACTCCCCACATTCAACCTTCTTACAAAATGACATAACTTTTGATAACACATGAATGACTGTGTGAGATTTATGAATTCCAAGCTAGTGTAATCTACTGGAACAGTTCTGTGTATTCAGCATATCCTGTTGTATACAAAGAATACATACATTATTCCCCATTTCACCTTGTACTATAGCAATCCTTTCAACCCCAGTTTGTTAAGAACTTACTCAACACAAAACACTTTTTACTGTGGCTAACTTTTAACAACACATTCAAAGCAGGATGTTTGAAACAGTTTAATTTACATTTCTACAGATTAGAACTTACAGAAGTCTTTTGACTCACTTGATTACAGAGGTAAAGCAGGGTACTAACAGTAGTACAGCTAAAGCTATGAAGCAGCAAGTGGGGACTATCAATTGAAATGTAATTTTAACTTATCATGACAAATTTGCCATAACAGTTTTCACTACATCCCTATAACTATGCTTATAAATAAATGGAGAAAATAATCCAGATGGGAGTTTTTACATCAAATGCTGATCCAGTTTGAGTAATTTATTCAACAGAACACAGCACCCAAACAAGTGGTATGAATTGTCTGGAGAAGCTTGTAAAAAAACCTTTTCAGATGTTGGAATAACTTCCAGGAAAAATATAAGATTTTCCACAGTGTGCTACAACCATGTTAATACAAGAAAACTGTATTTATTTAATCCTCAACTATAACAAAAGCATAGCACCCCAATAGCAAAGCTCTCTACAGAAATGTTAGTCATCTACATATACTTGACAGCAATATTAGTCGAGTTGCCACTAAGATTTAAATAAAAACTTTGTATGTTTGTCATCCAGCATTTAGCGAAATGGAATGAACCCAAATGATCTATATACTAGTACACACACACACATGCACACACACAGAAATAGAGAGAGAAAGTATTCTTATTAAAAAAATAGAATAAAATGGTTTAAGAATAAATAATTATTTGGTTTGGTCCAAGGAAAGAAAATAATATTTTAGTTTAGGCCAAACTCATTTATAAAGACCATTCAAATCACAATCTGCCATCTGTAGTCGCCTAATCTGGCAGTCAATTGTCTATCAGAATCACATTTGTTATCAACACTGACATTAAAAGAAACAAAATAAATCAGGGTTGAATTTCACAATAATACAACAGCCTGTGATGTCATGTTCTACAGGTTTCTGCCCATGTTGGTTGACTGTGGTCAAGCCAAACCAGTAGTTTAAGTTTTAACCAGTACTGACTGATCATATTGCTGACCACATCTTATATCATGTGACGATGGTCTAATTATTTATTTATATATATTTATTTATTTTTGCTTAACGACACCACTATAGCATATTTATTTATTATCAGCTATTGGATGTCAAACAGTTCATAATTTTGAAATGTAATCAGTCTCCAATAGGTTTTGAGAGTTCAATGTCCTACCAATGGACACTGAGGCTCATTTGGCAGTGTAATAAAGTCATAAACTTACCAAAATATTACCAAACCCAGACCCTTTAACACATTTTGTTTTACTACTACTCATAAATTTATAGGCAAAACTCAGTGCCCCATAAATTAATTTTAATTCACTGTTCTGTTTCTGATATTTCCTCCTAGTCCCTAGGTTGCTGTGCTCCTCAAACAGTGAATTTCAACCCATGATAAAATTATACACAAATTATTCAGTTAAAAGTTTCATGACCATGTAGTATGCAGACAATAAAGACTACTAATATCAACAGTAATATTTTGGTATATCCATAAGTAAGTATAGGCAAGTGTAATAATAAAAAATAAATTACTTCTAACAAAGATATTGTTTATTAAATAATATAAACAATACAACAATATTTTAACAAGCAATGATGCAAATAAAATACAGAAAGATGCAAGACTAAAAACCAAAAGCACATCACTCCCAAATAAATACTGAATGGTATCTACTGACCGCGAAAAGTTCAGTGTCTAGCAGAGGCAAAGGAAGGCCCGGGATATCCTGGCCATAGAAAAAGCAACCTTTCAGATCATAAATATTCAGGGTAGATAACTGACAAATAACTTATAAAATAATTTAGGTTGATAATTAACAAAAAGAGCAATACAAAAATTTGTAAACTTACAAATTACAGCATACATGTACATGGGTAGTTTTTTTTATTTTATTAATAGCATTTATAAATACATGTACATATAATTATGGGCATGTATATTTAACAATATTATATGCATGTATAATTTTGAAGAAAACATTTCCTAAATAATGATATATGATTAATGAAATGCTAGAAGTAAGGTTAATACACACAGTAGCCATATATAGAGGTGACAGGTTTCAAACTGAAAATATATTTTGTCCCTATTCCAGTATATACCATGCCTCTATCAAGTATTGCACTGGAATGATAATACTGATATCTTACATTTGTCAGTCCTTAGTGTTCTTGCCTTGTACAACTACTGGATCTGGTAAAATGCCAAAGTTATCTTTGTGAAGTTGATTTTTAAAGTGGGAAATGAAAGTAGTGTGTTGTATTTTACACCTTAGACTGATATGTTCAAAAGCTATTGCTTTCATCAAAGTGAAAGTAAGGTGTGGTATTTTACACTTCTCATATTCAGATCTGCTGATAAAAGGACCACAGACATCTGGAGGTAAGAATAAAAAATGAAAAATTTAGCCACTGGAACTTATCTATTTTGTTATATACTTTGTTTTCAACAGCTGATTTATTTTTTTAAATGTCTGATCTAAGCCAAATTGACATCTGCAAAGAGACCAAATCAATGATATTTGTTAGTTAAAACATTATCAAGACATAACAAATTTTATTTTCATTCTGTTTGGCAATTTGGGATCTTGTTTCAAAAATAAATAATCAAAAACAAAAAAATTTAAAAGATGGTTTGGCAAATATACCATATGCGTGAAATACCAGGATTAATATAGAGGAATGGTCAACAAAACCAGGGGACAATATTTCGAAATCTGAGGTAACCGGAAGTCGGTTCACATGGTTTTTATCTAGGTAACCTATAGTTCGGTTACGTGAATAATATTTGCGTAACCTGATCGGTTACCTCAAAGTTGAAATTGTGTTTTAAATACATAATTTTTAGCTCAAACAATGTTAAAACAAAATACAAAAGAAAACAATTTTTAAAACAGGTTTTTTTAATGTTTGCTAATGTTGATGTGTTTGCTAATGTGTTGTTGTTTTTTTTAGTTTTTTTAATGAACACTTCAAGATTCCTTTTTTTCCTTTCAAGCTGTCCAAACAACAGTGATATTCCAGAAGTGATATTATCTACAGTGATATTCCAATTTTTTTTTTTAAAAAGCTCATTCTGCAATGTGGGTATTTTAAAACTTTTGTAAGACCTGTTTTCAGCACTTGCAAAATTATAGGCAATCCGATATTATGTCAGCATATTTATATTCCTAAAGATGAAAAAGCAGCAGATAATTTAGCTGTTCCCAATGTTTCATTAAAACTTTTGGCTCGACTCTATACTCGGCATTTTTAGTTTAGACCGGTCGCAAGTTACAACTATTGCAATATAACGTTGTCTACTGGTTCGCTGCGCATCAAGTATCTAAGAATCAGTCTAAAACATTTGTCAGAATACTTGTACGTCTGCGTGAATAACCTTCATGTAATCGTGAAGTTTGCAAGTTTTAATTTCTGAACGCCTACAGGTCACGACGTAATCGAATCGCGTTTCGTGTGAAATATTGTGCCCTGCAAAACTGAGATATAGCAAACACTGAGATAGTGTGCAACTATACAGTGAGCCAAACAGTTAATGTATACACTCTGCAAATCAGCCAATTAAAATAACACTAAAAATAATACCATATTCCAAACTGTTTAAAACAACATCTGAGAACTGGTTAAGTTAACAATAAATTAATTATGGCATTCAACGACTACATGTAATTGTAAAATAATTTGCATTAATAATTTAATATCTGGTTAACTAAAGAAAATTATATGTAGACCACCATGAATTACAATTAATGTATCCAACCTAATTCCACAACAAACAATATCAAAAGAACTTTAAATTTAGCACTTGTCCTTCAGTAACATAGCTATACAAATTTATGTATACATCTTTATTAAAATAATCCCATGTATACATACAAAAAATTTAGTTTAAAGTTTCACCAGGAAATTACTGTCAATACAATGAAAAGGAAATCAATTGATATGGAAGTGTAATGTTTTAAAATGGACCATGTATCTCTATCCTGAAAATAAATGTGTTTATATATATTATTTAAAATGTTCTATTTTAAAATAAACATGCACATACCTGATGCAAGGCTGGCCCAAGGACAGGAACCAAGAAACCATTGTAGATGAACTTTATGAGCTGTTCCTTGACCAGGGGATGGGCTATCTGTAGATATTAACATTACATTGGTATAAGTGGGTACAAAGTTAACATGGATTAGCTTGTCCCTGCCAGTTATTCAACTCACAGGCCGATTGAAAACTGAAAATACTCCACAGAGTGCAGACTACATTTCCAGTTAGACTATATATAAACTCATTTTGGACACGTTAGAAAATATGCTAAAACCATCAAAAATAACAGACAAGACTTAGAAAGGTGAAGATTTTGTTATGTAGAATGCCACCATATCTACATCCATCCACAAACATGTAACTGGCCAATTCCATGACTTATGGGACATGAAGGGGAAAACAAAATCATAATTTATTATGAAAAGGGTCCAAATGTATTCACAATTTATAGAAAAATAGAAAATTGTTGTTGACACGTAATGTTTTCTTATAATTCTCACATCAAAATGTAAGACATAATTTCATGGTTGCAGTTGGTCAAAAAATACCTACAATAAACTGGTTTAGGCATTTCATTCCATCTAATTCATAATGTCAGTAGCATCAGTTTAAAGATTAAGGAAGCTTAAAATCTTTTCAGAAAGTGTAAGTTGCCAAAATTTGGATGTGAAGAAGTGTCCCCAATCAGTGTAATGTCCGTCACAAAACATATGAATCGTTTAACTTAGAAAAAATCTGAAGGAATGGAAACGTGTCTTTTCTAATTCTCTTAATAGAAAAAAAGAGTAAAGTTTGTTTTATTTAACAACGCGTCTAGAACACACTTATTATTATCTTACCATCGGCTATTGGATGTCAATCATATGGTCATTCTGACATATGTTTTAGAGAAAACCTGCTGCTGCAATATTGGCTACTCTTTTTGATTCTCTTAATAGAAACCAAGGCAAAGTTAATAAATATGTCAATCAGCTTTTAAATTATTTGATTTGAATTTGAGAGAGGAAAAGAAAACTGTAACGTCCGTCACAGTCAAAAGTGAGTTGGTGTAACGTCCGTCACATTCTTGAGACATTAACATTCAGAGCCATTGAAAAAAAATGGATTAATAATGGCAAGTCATAAAAAGTTGTTTCACAAAACTGCCAAAGCTGCAAAGATTCATTCTTTAAAATTTACAAAAAATTGTTTAGCAAACCTGCAAATTGTCACAAATAAAACATTTTGCAAAGCATCCAAACTGCAAATGTTTACAGAACACTATTTGGCACCATAGGAAAAAGTGCCTAGGTTTACCTGTGACATGGTGGGTAATCGGAAATATGTGCATGACAGACGTTACATTCAGACAGACCGAAGATCATTCCAACTGCCCTGGTTGCTAGACTGATAATATCAGGAAAACTCCGTAAAAAGACTAAATGTAATTTTAAAATGCTATTTTCCATGATTTGACACTTATTTCCGATTACCCACCATGCCACAGGTACACCTAGGCACTTTTTCCTATGGTATCAAATCGTGTTGGTCATTGGCAAGTCAAATATACAGGTTCAACTTCCTAAGGGTATCAGTCTAGCAACCAGGGCAGTTGGAATGATCTTCGGTCTCTCTCAATGTAACATCCATTGGTTGAATTGCCCAACTGCATATTGTAGGCATTTAGTTCCACTTAGCCCTAGGAAAGATAAATTGTTCTTACAGTATCAATAACCCATAAAAACATCACAAAGAAATAAAAACAGTTCAGTGTACTGTACTGTACCTGAACAACTGCATTACAGAAGTCCAAAGAGTTTAGAAACATATGTAAATCAGGGATGCGAGAACAGTCTTCCTCGGTCAGCATGTACCAACTGTCATTATCTGGTGTTATCTTTCTAGGCAGTGATGAGTAGAGACCGCTTAAACCTGTCGCTAACACCTGAAAATATTAAAGAGTTATGCAAAATATTAGCACTAAATATTCGGATACTAGCTGTCCATGTATGATAAAAATCAATGATGACGAGAAAGTAGCCCTCTCCAATGCTGTACATAACATTACATATACATATTTTATATAGATCTACAAAATACAAGATTTCATTATAAAATAAGATTATAAAAAATCTAACCGCAGATTAACACAAATATGAACTTTAACAAGGGAATGGTATAACATTTAGTAAGGTTAAGTGTTATAAAATATTTTTGGATTTGTTCTAAAACATTAAAATTTACACAATTATTTTGTTTACTCACAGGACAGAAGTCTGAATTCTCTGCCATGTATTTTCCTATGTGAGGAATCTTTGCCGACAGAGCCATCAACAGTAATAAGGCATCTCTGGCATTCTGTCCAATGGGTCCCTCGCGATGAATGTAAGGTATCAACAAAGAAAAGATCAGGAATCTGGTTGGGCCATGGTCAGCATTTATATTGAAGAAGCTTTCAAGAATCACAGTCTCCTGTGAGATACATACACAGATCTGATGCAGCACTAATACAGTCCGATGTTCGATGTCACTCGATTGCACAAAGGAAGAGTCAGCACACATAATAAGAAGTTTCATCAGTGCTTGAATGACTGCACGGTGAATGAGCAACACCTGCTTGGACTGGTTGATGGCCAGCTCAAACAGGCGAAGCTGCTCATGCTTTAGCTTTTCTAGACAGGTCTTACTGTTGCCAGAACCCCAAGAGCAAAACCTCTCAAAAACATCTTTCTCAAGGAGGTAATGAAGGATGGGCCCTGGCATGCCTTCAATTCCATCCTCACGAACCAAAAATGTGACCATCTGTTCAAAGTTGTGAATAACAGTGTCGATGTCATCCATACTGTCCGCATCTTTGTTTTTCTCGATGACACTGCAAGCTTGTTGCCAATGATTACAAAAAACTTCCAACAAAGTTTCTGGGTCAGTGTCATGGCGATCTCTGGAGGTGACTTGTTCAATTGGAGAGCTGCTCTGACGTGACTCTTGTCGAATGCTACCACGTTTAAACCAACTCATTCTACATGTTCTAACTGAATCCAAACACAGTTACCATACATAACGTCACCTTTTTTTCTCTCTGCAAATATATATAGAATTTTTTTTACATAAAATAGTTTTACTTTCAAGATAATCATTACAATTAAAAGTTGTTTAAAATTTATTTTAATTTTGATGTTCTTTGCCTGAAATCTACACAAACACATTTTATTGGTTATTTCATGATTTGTAAAAATGCCACGAAACCAACAGGCCAATTCAAAGTTCTGTCATTATATATCATTATATTTGATATTTATTTTTATTTATTATTATTATAATAACATGATACCAATACCAAACCAAATAATGACCCTTTTAAACAATGAATTTTGTCCAACTCTAATATTCCTTGAATGAATTTGTTAATTTCACCTATTGTATAAATACCTTGTCTGACTAAAAATCTAAGCAGTTTAAGGGTTGATCTCTGTGGCGCAGTGGTTAAGCTATCGGACTCGAGGCTGGTAGGTACTGAGATCAAATCTCAGTCGAGGCATGGGAT
>JAULBS010081930.1:0-18968 GCA_032355785.1 Symmetromphalus regularis | reverse complement strand
CGTTTTTCAGTTGAAAAATAAGTGCCAAAAGGACAAACAACTGCCTTTCAAACCTTTTGCAACGTGTACATGATACAAAAAATGTATTTCACTTCATAACGTTTTGGATTATATATGGTAGCTACGGTAACAAAAATTGTAACTGAAAAGCGTAAAACAACACATAAAAATAGTTTTTTTGTTTTTCTCATAAAGCTTTTAATATTCATTATATCGTCTTGAAATTTAGTATAAAAATTTGGTCTTTTATTATATTTCCAAAACCGTTTTCCTTTTAGTTCTACAATCCATAGAAAAAAAGTTATTGTTAAACACGATGGTGCCAGTCTGACGTGACGCTAAGTATAGTAGTAATATAATCGGTATTCTGCGAGATCTCGTTATGTATTCTTTATGTATGCAACATATGTTGTGTATGCTATTTTTACGCAACACCTGTATTTACAACTGTTGACTGATAAATTGTTATATGAATTTCAGTGTAATTTATATGTTTGAAATACATTAACATTTCTCATTATATAAGGG
The DNA here is from genome assembly GCA_032355785.1 of Symmetromphalus regularis. NCBI lineage: Eukaryota > Metazoa > Mollusca > Gastropoda > Neomphalida > Neomphalidae > Symmetromphalus > Symmetromphalus regularis. The sequence goes on along the minus strand of JAULBS010081930.1, from coordinate 18,440 downwards.
GGCAATTGCCCGCCCCGCCTCCAGCCTGAAGCCCCCCCCCCCCCTCGACTAAGGACTTCATTTATTTTTTTAAATGTAATAATTATAAAATTAGTTCTGTTCATTCATTTTAGTTCATTTTTGTATTTGTCATGTAATTTAATTTCGATTTTGAGGGGCCCCCTAACCTGAAGTGCCCCGGGCCCACCAAGGTCTAAATTCGGTCCTAAGAAGAGGCACAGGATTATTATTTCCAGAAAGTATAATTTATTGGTAATCCTTCAACTACAAAATACTTATAATTATGTTAACCGCTAATAAATTTTGTTATGCAACCGTAAACCTACCCTTGTCTGACATCACTGTTTCATTTGCGCTTAGCTGATGACAGTGGTTCAAAACCCGTTGGAGACTGGCTCACATCTGACCACGTGTCAAAATAACCAAATGTTTGACATCGAATAGCCGATGATTAATAAATCAATGTGCTCTAGTGATGTCATTAAACAAAACCAACAAACAAAAATCATGTGCCCTGACAATATCATAACATTTCCATGAACAATAGTTCCAGTTTTGTATTTACCATAGCAAAACTACTACAAAGACTGGGTCAGTAATCGAACAATAGCCAATGAGCTGGATACACTTTTAGAAAGATGTCCACGAGTATTGTAAGTTTATATTAATTATTGAAAACAGATCGCTTTCTTAGAGGGGACTATATTAATCAAGACACTTAGGCTCATTTTCTCGTTGACGGTTCAGCCATGATCTGCAATTCAACCCATTCTTTTAACACGTGTGGACTCAGTTTCTCGTTGACGGTTCAGCCATGATCTGCAATTCAACCCATTCTTTTAACACGTGTGGACTCAGTTTCTCGTTGATGGGTCAGCCATGATCTACAGTTCAACCCAATCTTTTAACACGTGTGGACTCAGTTTCTCGTTGACGGTTCAGCCATGATCTGCAATTCAACCCAATCTTTTAACACGTGTGGACTCAGTTTCTCGTTGATGGGTCAGCCATGATCTACAGTTCAACCCATTCTTTTAACACGTGTGGACTCAGTTTCTCGTTCATGGGTCAGCCATGATCTACAGTTCAACTCATTCTTTTAACACGTGTGGACTCAGTTTGAACTAAGAATCGAGGTTGAACTGTCGACGAGAAATCGGCCCTAAGAGGATCAAGAACGGTGACGTAAGCCCGAACCGCAAAAGAAAGGTAAAGGTCATGTTTTATTTTTAAAATACTTTTGTTTAAAGATATGGTGTATACGCAAATCAGCAGGGATGCAGGTTGTCCGGTCCCTCTTTTCTAGATTTTTAAAAATATATGTTCCAAGTGGAAGGACGTGAAAGTTAACCATTTCTCCCCACTCCTATTGAACCATCACATTTGGGAACACCCCCCCCCCCCCTCCATTTTAGAAATCCTGCAGCCGCGCCTGACATCTTTATATATTCCTAGATGTCCATGTTGGTGAAAATACCAGATGTTGATCGTTAAACGTGATGAATATACAATAATTATTGGTTTGACAGGATACCACCATATTCCGCGAACATCTTTCACCTTTATACTTGACCAATTCTTTTCATTACTAAACATAATTATAACTAAAACCCTCCATTTACGACATTTTACATGGATCCGTCATAATTGCATGTGTTAGGAAAAAAAAAATAAACACCACTTTCAGTTTTTCTGCATTATTATATTTCAGACATTCTCTCTTTGTCTCCTGTGAGCCCCCTAATCTTTGGCTTTGGGATTGTATTAATAATTAATTAACGAAAGTGAGAAAATGCTGAGAACAATTATCGTCTTGGCTGTAGCTATAGTAAGTTTGTAGCTAGAGTCATGAAGAAAGAAAGAGAAGTTCACGCTATGTATTCTAGCTAAGTCTCTGGGGATGTGCTCACGTGGTAGCAGGAAATGAGTGTGTGTCTTTTCAAACAATGCGAGCTGATTGACCAAGCCAAGTGCGGATGCAGGATTTCTGAAAGGGGGGTCCAAATGTGGATTTCTGAAAAGGTGAGTGTCCAAAAGTGATGAGTGTATAGAAATAGGTGGAAAAATGGTAAATTTGAACGTCCTTCCACTTGTAAAATGATTTTTAAAAATCGAGAAAAGGGGATCCTGACCCCCTTGACCCCCCCTGGATCCGCTAGTGCACACTAAGGTTGTTGTGCTTTCAAGGAGCAGTGTGACGCGTTCTCTCGATGTTATCGTGGATTATAGATTCAAAACTAAACCCCTGAAAACTTTTTAATGTAATATTCCGTCTTAACTAGTCTAACAATTAATCATCATCATTATTGTCTTCGTCGTCATCACATTAATCATCATTGTTGTCGTAATCATCATTACTATCGTCATTAACAATGAGAGCTATTACCATTATCATTAACATTACAAACTATAACAACAATAACAATAGTATTGTCATCACCACCACCACCCAATAGTTTTAGTTTTTGGGGGGTTATGGGGCAGTTGAGGGGTGTTTTGGGGGGTTATGGGGGGAATTTTTAACGTCACCACTAGAGCACATTGATTTATTAATCATCAGCTACTGACGACGTCACATTGATTATGACATAATGATTACGTCACACTAACTTGAGCGCATTGATTTATTAATCATTGGCTATTGGATGTCGAACATTTGGTAATATTGATACGAAGTCAAGTATGAGCCAGCCTCCAACGGGTTTTGAACCACTGTCATCAGCTTGAGAGTCCTATGTCGGACCACTGATGGTCACAAAAGTGTTTTGCTATCAACAAGAAAAGCATGGCCATCATCATTGTCATAACTATACTCAACCAAAACAGAAAGTATACTCTGTAGAAGTGAGATAATTTGATTAAATATGCATTACATTTAGCTGATATTTAGGAATGAAAAGAAACTGGGATATATTGAGCACAATGCGACTGCTGGTACCATGCATCTTCCCCTAAATCATATTAAATATTAGTATCATCAGCCCCATCCATCGAAGTTTGAAGTGAGATTCGAAGCGTGCCCACATCCATGAGGATCTGGCACACCCACCACGGGCCCAATGTTTTAAGACAAGGGCACTGTGTCCTGGGAGGAAAAGAAAGACAATTAGAGAGAAAAGGGTCCTATCCATTGGCATAGCCAGGAATTTATATTGAGCGGTTTATATGGGGCTAACTGCTACAAAAACACTTAATAGGACTGCAAGATAATCAAATATAAAGGTTGTGAGGAAAATATAAAGTGTGATTGAAGCGGATCATCGTCCTCGTACTCTTTCCTCCTCTGGCTATGCCAGATGCCTCATCAAAACCGACAACAACACTACACTATTCCAGGGTTCCACGTTTAAGGCGCGCGATCGCGATCGCGTCCCGTAGATTTCGACCAAGGATCGTGAATAATCGCGCTCCAAAAATACCATTGAGTTCGGTAATTCTCGGTTTTTGCGAAAATATCCGAATATAATTTGAATGGATCACATAAAAAAAATTCATCCTTTTAAATTATCTCGAATATTATAAATAAATCGACTGGTGGTCGTCTCTGCGGTAAAATTAATTTGGCGTAACACGTACAGATATCAGTGTAAAGTATCGACTATTTTTGTTTCCAAAATGCGGATTGAAAATCCATTTAATAAACTGCGCTATTTTGAGACAAGTAATTATGTTTTCGGAGAAAATAGGGAATTCCGATTCAGATAGGTTTTTCCACGATTCCGTTATCACGGAAAATCACTGCCTCTAGTATACCAAATATGAATACTGTACATGTCACCACTACCTCCCCGACGATGATGACATGAACAAACACCCTCACAGAAATTATGATTTAGAACAGATACACATTGCTAATTATTGACTATCTGGCCAAATGTATTCAATTGATTTTAAGGAAAAAGCTCCCCATCACTTCTGTAGAGATGTGATTATGGAGAGTGAAAAAGCTCCCTGAACCTTACTTGGGGTGTGATTTATAGCTCTCCTCTACTTTTCAAATGTGAAACCCAGTATTATCTAAAAAGTTATGAAGTGAAATACTTTTGTGAATCATGTACACATTGCAAAAGGTTTAAAAGGCAGTTGTTTGTCCTTTCGGCACTTATTTTTCATCTGAAAAATGCTGGTGTTTTGTTGTTCCACTTCTGGTGATGCAAAGTAGTCAGCTCAAAGTCTTTCCAGTTTACAGGGGAAGATACTGAGGAACAACATCAATTACCGGGCCATGAATAAGGATGGAAACACACAGTTGTTGATGCATTTCTATGCAAATCTACACAAGATGGACTTACACTTAGAGAGAGCGTAGGTATGGTAGGTTGTGGGGGAGGGAGATGCCTTTTGTTCTTAATGCTTCTGCCATGAAAGTCAATATCGTGGGGAAAATTTAATCCTTTTTCCTTTTCTTATTCCTTACCAAACCAGACAAATAATTACACACCTTTATGTATTACATATATGTGCATAGTAATTAACATGCTTTTGTCCTCAGATGACACAAAACTGCCTTGGTTGAAGCATTTTCAAAATTTACAAAAAATCAACAATGTATTTGAAAAACATGGAAAAGAACTTAAAACAATAATCTCATTTAGATGATGAAAGGACTATGGGAAGTTCTTATGATAGATGCCAAGGATATACAATTTCTTATGTAGGGAAGGATATACCAATGTTTCATGAATACCTGGTGCTATCACTGTTTTGATAGTGATTCATGCCCTTATTGATTTTTCTCAGAACTTCACTTGGACTGATTTGTATACACATATGGTTTAAATTATATTAACAGTCACCTCACTGAAACATCTCAATATCCACTAAAGGTGGCTTTGTTGTTTGTTAGTTATTTTAATGACAATCAAATAAATATGCAAATATCAGTAAAAAGTGTGCCTTAAACCCAAAACCAGCAAACAACACCACAAGCTGTAACACACTGTAAATGGCTGCAATTCTAAAATTTGTGATCATGCAAGTCAAAACACTGCAGTGCCGGAGGTGAGTGGTTCAAAGCTGGGAACTGGTACTTACAGGAGAATATTCGAGCAGAGAATAAAAGAGAAAAGAAGTTTGTCTTTCTCAAACAGAGATCGACAGACATTGCAATAAAGATTGTAGGTGAAATGGTCCGACAGGTAACGTAAGCGTTTTTCCAGGATCTTGGATTTATTGCTGAAAAATAGGAGACATTGAAATTAAGAACACGAACATCTAGTTAAGAGTTGAAAAGAGTCTTGGACAAGACCAAGACATAACACTGACCGAAAGAATTCCTGTCATCTTCAGAAGGTTTGCTTGAATAAGCTGCCTTTTGTTTGTTTTTTCAGTTTAGAACATAAAATATTGGTATATTTAACACCGCAAATCAAATATGTAAAACATTCTGAAACAATATTTCACAATAGAAAAAAAGAAGAAAATATGTAGTCATTCTATACTTTTCTTTTTTCCTTTTATTGCACAAACATGCTAGATAATGCCAAAACGTATCACAAAATTATATTACTACAGAATGTTTCATTAACCAAGTTTGTTTTCCTCACCAAACAAACTGAATTGGATGACAAAAACTCTTTGCTAGCAGACGTGGACTGATAGTCTTGACTACCATAACAATGGCTGGAGCAGACCCAAGATACTTACAGCTGTAGATTGCAACACAGCAGGAATGCGAATACCAGTTTGTGTTTGGCAAACAGTGAGCGGGAAACATTGTCATACAATTGATAAGTGAAATGATCCGACAGGTAGCGCAGACGCTTCTCCAATATCTTGGACTTATTACTGAAAAATGCATGCTTATAATAAAATACAACATAGTTGATTATAAAAAGATGATACACATGCAAAATGATCTCCCATTTTGCTGTAAATGCAGTCACCTGAAATTCAACAGATCAGAATTATTTCAAAATTATAAAATACATTTAAAATCATAAAATAAAATTAATATGTGTGTATCACCTTCATTGAGTGCAAGAAATCCATATACTGATACAGATAAAGCATACATATATGTTAAAATTTCTAATTAGATGTAATATATTAAATTATAAATGACCTATTAATGACTGAAAAAGTGTGAGGGAGGGGTGAGGATGGTCAAAAGTTAATTAAGAAGTATGAATTTTTGAAAAAGAAAAGGGGATTTTAAAGAAAGATTAATGAGGGAGAAAAATTACTAGTTAAAGCAAAGTCAAGTCTCTCCAGATTCATATGGATCTGCAAAGTAAATATTTTCTTGTTGTATACTATATATAAAAAATACTCTCCCTGTTGTGTTAGGCTGATTACAAGGGTACAAGAGTACAAGGGGTTGCAATTAAGAAATCATTCGACGGGGGAGAGACCAGCCTAAATAAATTACTAGCCCCCACAAAAACCATTTATCCTCCGTTATTCCTTTATCCATGTTACTGACAAACATCATGTGCAACATTTGTGGTCTATCTTGAAAACACAAATATTTACTAAGAAAATTTAACATAAAGGTAGTGTATCATTCTTTAACTGTGTAATATATACTGTTTATAAATCAAATTGATATGTAAGTTAAAAAAATACCTTTTTAATAATAAAATATTCTGACTCGATGGACTAACATTAAAATTTTGTTTCAGTATGACACATAAAAATGGAATTACACAACACAAAAATCAATTAAAAAAAAAACCCACATGTACTGGTAAATGGCCTTCACATTTAGTGTGTATAGTGCATAATGTAACTATCGATACCAAACGTGTTCCAAGTTGCAAATATTTTTGGGTATATCATGACAAAAACACCAGTATATATATATATATATATATATATATATACATATATATATACATATATATATATATATATATATACAAAGAGATTTTTTGTGTGAAAGAAGGCTGTTGAAGATGACCATACGCAGAGCAACCCTTGTTTTTTTCATTCTCTCCACATTCCTTAAAATTCAGACATATTTATGACAGCATCTAATTACCATCGCTAAATCATTTTGCTATGTTGTTATGACGACAATTTAATGAAAATAAGAATACTTTCAAATTTTTGTAATGGCAGTACAATGTGGCAACAAACCAATTATATGACAGATTTTACTATAACATTTCTGACTGTCACTGTGAATTTCAAGTGGTGTATTACTGCAGTAGAAATATACTTATATCATCACTGGAAGTAAAGAGTTGTCTAGTATTTTATAGCTCATATAGCAACACGTGTTTAGTACAAATTTAAGTACTTAAGTGATTATAGGATGAAACCACTTTGCTGAAAGTGAAACATCAATACATTTTGGATTAACACTTAATTTTTATTGTTATATTTGAAATCTGAATATGATTGTTTAATTGTTTGATCCCTGTCTATTGAAAGACTCAATACATTAATTATATTACTATGCACTTTTTCTATCATCTTGTTAATTACTGCAGGACAAGAAAGTTGATACACTTAATTTTTGGTATTTTATTTGAAATCCTAACATAATTGTTTTATTGCTTGATCCTGTCTATTGAAAGACTCAGTACAGTAATCATATTCATGTGTACTTTTTCTATCATTTTGTTTTTAATTACAACAGGAGAAGAATGCTAATACACAACTAGCAAATAGTAACATACAACTTTTGATTCTTTACGTAATAATTATTTCACTAAAGGTCCTGAAAATGTCAAAAATTGTATGTGAAAATATTTGAAAAAACTGACAATTATTAAAACTCAATATTTATAATTATATAATAATAATAATAATAATATATATAAATAAGAATTTACCTGTCATGGATGGACATGACGAACAGGTTGACGAACCAGATGAGAGAGTACTGGTACATGGGGTCTATGTTTGGCAAGTCGGCAATGGAGAAAAACAGGATGGAAGAATGCCTGGCTATTGGTCTGTAACCCATACGAGATGTTTCAATCTTTTTCTCTGTTTCCTCAGCAATCTGAATAAAATGATGTATATGTATAACATATATATGTATATATGATCACTGTACAAATGATGTAGTACTTGTCTTTAGCAGTACACTCAGAACGAAACAACTAGTGTGTGGTCATCAGACTAATGTTTGTGTTTAATTCTAAACCCAGGGAGAGCACTGAGAATAAGTCATAATAATAATAACAACTACAATAATAATTATAACAATAAAAATAATAATAGTAATTATTATTATAATAACAATAATACAACTAATAATAATAATTATAATATATCAATAATAATAATAATAATGAAAGCACCTGAAGAACTACCATATTAAACTATATAAATCATTTGTAAGACAAATTTTGCAAATAAGTCTGTGCCAAATGAGATTTTTTAAAAAAACCACTTACGACATGGCAAATGGCTTGCACATGCCCCGAATAAAGTAATGTAAGAAGTTACCATTTGTTTTTTTGAGATTTCATCGGAGAGAATCTTGGAGGTGTCGAGGATCTGAATTGCACTCTCATCCTCGAGGATGTTTCCCTCTGATGCAGAAAGAGTGAACAAGATCTTGTCTTCAATCTCCTTCAACTGTTTTTTATTAGCTGCACTCGTCACGATCAAAGCCTGACGCTCTTCCTCCAGCTCAGGTCTGAGATAGGAAAATAAAATCAGTGTATCTATATTGTACAGGTAATCTGTAGATTGCACTAGAAGTTTTCAAAGAAATATGTTTAACAACTTCCCCAGATCCTTTTATTGTATGGTTGTTTAATGACACCCCAGCACAAACAAATTAATATTGGCTATTTATTGAGGGTCATACTGTGGTTAAATTAAAAATTAACAAAAAAATTTACAAAAAGAAATAAAAGAAAAACTATTCCCCAGGTCCATGCTTTTAAAATTTAGTTTGAATTTAAGCCTTGTATGCAGACTAAACATTTTATATGTATGTGACCAAAACATTTTTAATCAGCAACTATTAACAGTCTGACACAGATATATGGAACATATGGTCTATAGATGAAATTCTGATTAGCAGCAAGAGGTTTTATATGCACTTTCCACAGACAGGATAGCAAAACCTTGGGACTAATTTAGGAATATAAAAAGGTAGCCACTTATGACAGAAATGATGTGTTACCTTTCCTTGGCGACGACAATTCCTAACAGCTGATCCTCCAGACCCTCAGGAGTGATCATGAAGTTGAGCAGTGTCACTTTGGTTGAGATCTCGGGCAGGTAATGCGGGTTTCGCAGCTTTGTCGTGATGTAGAAGCGGAAGTCCTGACTATACTCAATCACGTTGTCTCCAAGCCTGATCATTTCAACTCCACCTGTAAGCAGAAATATTGTAAAAACAATCAGTACTAACTTTAATTTAAACCCCAAAGGTACATACCTATATCTATTTCCAAGTTCTGTAAATATTCACAACAATATGCTTATAATATATTGCTTGTAACAATCTATATATTTAGATTACATATATAAACATGGTAAGATATGCAACAGCAATAAATATGATACACAATATGACATAATTCAATAATGTAAAATATTGTGTTACTTAGATTAATTTTAATAAACAGTTTCCTTTTAACGACACCACTACATCACACTCATTTATTAACCATTGGCTATTAGATGTCAAACATTTGGGAATTTTGACATGTAATCTGGTGTGAGCTAGTCTTCGACAGGTTTTGAACCACTGTCTTCAACTTGGGAGTTCAATGTCCTACCACTGGATCACTGAAGCTCACTATTTTAATAAAAGGACTAATATCTGGACTAAAAAATGAGGATTGCTTTTTCATAAAACAGAACAAAAATGAATTAATAAGAAATTGAAAATCACACCAATAAAAACTGAATAAATATTGGGAACTAGGTTTTTAATGGGACAAGGATATTGGACTCTCAGGCAGAAGAAAATGGTTCAAAACCCGTCTGAGGCTAGCTATCCACTGACTATGCATTAAAATAACCAACTATTTGACATGCAGTAGCTAATGATTAATAAATCAATGTGCTATAGTTAATCTAAAAACATGATGAAACATGAGGCCAACCCCAAACTTAAAATAGATTAACAGGGATTGAATTTCAGTGTTTGGGGGGGGTGGGGGAGAACAGCAATTATTGCCATAGATTCCAAGGAATCAAGAGGGTACCAACGCAATTCTAAGGACACATCAGGGGCTCAATAGCAAATGTGAGTTTCCTATTGGGAAAGCGGGGCAAAAGGGCATAGCAATATTTGCCTTCATTATAAGTGAAATTGAGATGGCTTGGTGAAATTAAAGAAATTTGACCCCTGGATTAATAACAGATATTTTTTATCAAACTAATCCATGCTGTATTACACATACTTAACCACTGCGATCAGACAAAAGACAATTTTAATTATAATGCATAAACAGCACAAATAAACAACCATGTACTTGGAACACCAAGAACAGCAAAATGTCGGTAGAGTGACAATGGTGAAAAGACAAAACGATCACAAAGCAATTAACAAGCAGAGTTGAAAAGATTGAACATCTAAGTACCCATGTAGTAATAACAGTAGATTGGTTGTGTTTATTTTCATGCTTATATACAATTAAGGTTGAAGCACACTGTCCTGGGCACACAACTCAGCTTCCTGTGCTGTCTGTCCAGGACATAGGTTAATGTTAGTAGGAGAGACGAAATCTGCTGCCACCACACTAATGCGGCTACTCTTATCGACAAGTAGCAAGGGATCTTTTATATGCATTATCCATATAGACAGGATAGCACATACCACAGCCTTTTATAAACCAGTTGAGGACCATTGGTTAGTGTAAGTGATGTACACCTAACCACCGAGTCTTGTGGAGCACTCACTCTGGGTTGGAGTCGATACTGAGATTAAAAATCTGATGCCTCGACTGAGATTTGATCCCAGTACCTACATGTACCACCCATAAATCCGATAGCTTAACTACTGCACTACTTGGTTCAGAGCAATAGCAGTAGAAATGTCTTCAGCTAAACAATATGTATTACCATCACCACTGAAAGATAGTGTAGTGTTTGAGCTATTCAACAGTTATTATGTATTTTGATTGTATTATACCCATAAACTTGTGTCCCTCTTCCCCAACCATTGTACAATTATTGTACATATATCTTCTCATAAACCTTTACACCCTTCCTCCATCCCCCTTTGCTTGATCCTTACATAACTGTTGATTGGCCCCAATAGCAGACCATCAGAAAATTATGACACACCACATTTCTCTCCAGTATGACAGATGAAAATGGAATTATACAACACAAAAATCATTTAAAAAAAATACACATGTAAATGACCTTCACCTTTAGTGTGAGAAGTGCACAAATTAGCTACTGATGTCAGGAGTGTACCACGTTTTATTGCAATGTAGCAAGTATTTTTGGGAATATAGTAAGAAAAACACACCAGTATATATACAGAGATGTTTTGTGTGAAAGAGAACTGTTGAAGATGACCATACACAGAGCATGCATTGCTTTTGTTTGCGACAATATAACAGCAACAGAATATGAATGATGAAACAACATATGACAGCTTTAAACCATAATGAATGCTGCAACAATATCATAGGTGGAAATTACTTTTTTTTAATCTACCATCCCAAATCAAAACCTACCAGACCAAAATATTGCCAATTTTAGATGTCAAAATATTTGTAAAAAATATTTCAGTATTAAGTTACCCAGTATTAAAACAGAATATTGATTGTTTTAAACTGCTGATCAAAATATAAAATGAATAGTTCAATATTAAGTTTAAAAAAAAAAAAAAACCCACATAAAAATGGTCCTTCAGTCTGATAAATAAAAATATATCTACAGGTCCATGATGACTTTAACTAGTCAATGTCATTTGGGAAGGCTCAATTTCAACCCCTGAATATGATAATAGACCATGATTGAATTGTGGCTGCGACAATGACAAAATTACAAAACAATAAACAGCTTCATACTAAAGCCAAATAACTTACTCTCCCCTGTACCATGCAATACCATTAATGAAGTAAGATTGCAAAATGAGAAGAAAATAAAATATTTAATAACATGCCTTTCAATAGCAGTCTATCAAAATACAAATATTGAACTTAAGAAAAAATATCTCTCCTATAAATACAAAACAATTTGAAATTAAATTCTTTATTTCATTCCTTAAAAAGTGAATAAAGAAAATAACACTAGAAACGAAATAAAATGTGTTTGAAGGACTAAATTAATAGAGTTAACTGTCATGGCTGAATAAAATTAGGCTTTAAACTAGTCAGTTTAAAAAGCTTAATTTCCATGATTTTGATCTAATACCTTACTATAATTTTATTTTATAAAAACATTTTTTACTGCCCTGAGATCTAAGACCATTGATAAATATAGTTTAAGAATTTTGGTGGAACACAAGTCAAAATCATAGAAATTAAGTTTTTTTCGTTAACATAAATCTATTGAATAGTGCTTTAATGAATGCCAGCACAAAAATAAACATTGGCTATTGATGTTAACTTAAATCTAATTAATTCCAAATTAAGTTCCTTGATAAATACAGACCCTAGTAATTTACACAAATATAACATGTATAAAAAAGACATAATACAATTCAATTGAAATGTTTCTGATAATTTTTGGTTTCTTTCCAGACAGTGGTCCAAAGCTGAAATATATATTTTATTTTGTCTAGGGAAAAAACAAAACAATATTCCCAGTTTTTTACTACAAAATTTCTGTAATTCAGACATTTAATAGTCCATTTTTTAAAGAATACAAAAACTGATAATTAAACACTATTTTCGAAGACACTTCTCTACAAATAAACAATTCCCAAACTCATTTCACAATTTTGACATGACACACATAATATAATAATCAGAAAACATTCTGTTCAGTATGACATGAACAGTTTCATAAATTTCAGTAACTTGCTACACAGTTTTAGTACACAAAACGAATAACTGCTAATGAATTTAAATTGATTGCAATCATTTCTAATCAAAAATTAAAAAACTAATATACTCCCTAATGATATTTATATACATCTATAAAACAATCATTCAATTTCATGTTCTTCAGTATATTCATGTTAACCTCATTTATAAAACATAAAAATTTATAGAGGTTATTCATTGACAAGTGACATCATTTTCACAAGAGTTGTTTCCCATGGTAATCATGTTGGTGATACATTAAAAGAATGTCAATACTATTCTTACCAAAACTAGCAAATATTAAGTTAATTTTTATGGTCTAGCATGCACCTGAACTTCTTAATGACATATGTTATAAAAATACTACTACTTTCAATTGATTTATTAGTATGAGTTTGACTTGAAGCTCATAACAATAGAGAACATGGAGAATGTGTCTAGAATTTCATAGTTTCAGTTGAAAGCAGTAGTCTTTATCTCTAGTAAGATAACCAAATGGAAGCAACCTACTTATCATGCGTAACCTCTATAGTTATTCTGAATCATAAGAACAATGTGACAAGAACAAAGTGACAAGAACAATATGACAAGGACAAACAACAAAACAAACATTTCGTTCACATAATGGTGTTTTGATTAACTGAGACAATAATAAAAGCTCATTACAATATATACACACAGTAGTGTCTTGTGTAGTCAAACAAACCCATATCAATCTGTGTTCGATGACTAATCATCAAAACAACCACACTCTGGCATGCAGATGTAGTCTGGGTTTAGACATAGCTACAGACAGAGCTCAACACTGGACATTGCCATCCCTCTCCTTAGGGTTCCAGCACCTTTTGACATCAAATTCCAGGGTTTTCCATATTTTTGACCAAAATAACCATGATTTTCCATGGCTGTTACAATTAATAAAAGTCACTCATGAAAAGTAGACAGAAATATAAGCAAGTTATCAGTATATACATCTGCACATCAGGTCAACTATTCAGAAAAAAAATAGATACATGTATATCGTTATCCATTCACACAGTTCCAAGAAAGATGATTACCCAAGCATTTTATTTAGTCTACCAGTGCAGGTTATTTGATATTACAGTCTTCCAAATAGACCTCTAATGACTTGACATTTCAAGCTCTATACATACAAATATTGACTCAGACAAACAGTCTGGATTACCAGTGTACAGACAAATGTATGAAGACATTATTACACAAAAATAATTTTACAGTATAAGAAAGAATTTGCCTCTTCAGAATCCAGAAGAATTAGTAAAGTCACTGTCATGCATTTAACAAAAAGGTCAATGATTTGGATTTTTTTTTAAATGTGTAGTTCTTCATAAAATCTGTAATTTAACTAAATGTAGAATTTAAATTCCATTTTAGATGGGGTATTAAATAACATCAGACAGTAAACAAACAGACTGACAGAGAGATAGAGATAAACAGAACTGCCCATATATCTGTCCAAAAATAATTTCCATCAACTTACAAGCAATAATTATTATACATGAGCTATTTTTCAACACATACATTTCTGATAAATATTGTTGGATATTCTAAAGGTACTCTCTAGAATATAACTTGAGTAAAGGTTAATTATTATATAATATTTGTATTTTAAGCAAACATTTAATAAACTCCAGTTAGTATTAAACATAGAATTATTTGTTTAACTAACAATTAAAAAGATATTCACAGAGTACCTTTAATATTTTTTTTATCCAATTATCAATAAAAAATTTAAAAGATATTTTTATGCTATTATATTTCTTTAAAATATGAACAAATTTTTAATTAAATTGAATAAACTCAAACAAATCCAAAAACTGTTTCAGGGTTTATGTTATTAATGAAAAAAATGTAAAAATTTTAAGCAATACGTCTAACCTGTTTGATATAGACACAACATTTACATCATCAGAGCATGCACACCATCAATACGTGCATTATTATTGACACGCTGCATCAGGCCTAGAGTTGGATAACAACAAAAAAAAGAACGAAAATGCCCCCCCTCCCCCTTCCGCAAAAAAATTAAATAATAATAATTAAACAAAAACTCCAAACATTTTTTTTTAAATGGTCACTCTAACAAAAAATATTTTTGCTTTAGTGAAAGAGGAAACCTTATATAAATTGTTTGGACATAAGAGGGTTGAATAAATATTATACACCAAGAAAGAACCAATTACAATTTCCTTCGCTATAGGCCTGAGCATTGTGGTTACAGATATTTCTTCAACAACTCTGTGTGTTTCTTACATATACATTCGTGTATATACACAGACAGACAATGGACTTTGTCTGAACTAAAACATGTCTTAGACTAATCTGGAGAAATGCAAAACAAAACTTTACAATGATTCATCAGACCTTGAAATTCAGAAAATGTTGAACGACACTTAATTGCAGTTGTTAAATTCATTTACTATGGCACTGTGTTAGGAATAAAAATAAAAAAAACATACTACATAATCCATTAATTTTATATTTTGTCGACAGCAGTAAAATGCTGCATCAAACTAATTCAATGGTAGTTTCTATTACAGAACTGCCGAAGGTCACCGCAAATTTCAAGGGCTGAATGGTTCACAGTATTAATATTTTTATAAATCTTGTGTTGTATATTCAGCAACTAATTTCGCAATTCACCCACAATCCATGTCTAGACAAAGTCCAGTGTACAAAACTTACATTTCCTCCCTATTACATGTACATGTAGGTATCAAAAATATTTTGATCAGACATTTACAATAAATTCAAGTCTAATTAAATCAATACTGACGAAAATAAACCAAATGCTTGCAGTGGGAACATATGGTACTGATTTGAATCAGGACATGGTGTAAGGTATCCACATTTGAATGTTACTATGCAAATACAGTCTGTTATATCACAACAAAAGTTATCAAAATTCAATCATTAATGAAGAAATAACATAAAAATCAAAAAAATTTGTGTTTGTTTTTTCCATCAGTATATTAAACTATTCTTTTCAAAATGCTTCTTTAGTAAATCCATCATTTTTCTTTTTTTAACAAACAATATTTACAGTTTAGAAGGAAAGAGAAATCTTTATTAAATTTCATCTAACAAGATTAAATAAAAAATAACTTTCTTAGTTCATTATTTAACAACAATACACGTATATAACAAAATGTAATAAATAATATTTGTCTCCCCTGCAGACTCGATCTACAGGTTTTTTCTGCTGATAAAATCTCTCCTTTGATGATGATCTTCCAATCATTTACATCAAACCTTGAAGCCATAACCAGAGACAACAATAAACTACAATGCTAGTATGGCAAAACATCAACAATACTTAATACACTGGGTATAAATTAATTTTAATCTGATTTTATGTTTAATTCATTATTAAGGTACATGTGTATGATATTTAAAGATATTTTGTCTTTTACACATAATTTAGGTCTTGTTTAATACAATTTATATTACAATGATTGTAAATTTTCAATTGCAGTGACATATAATTGAAAATGCTCAAGATGTAATATAAACATGTATCATACTGTATTTCGTTTAGTATTTTATTTATTACCTATCACTATCAAAGGATGTAATATTCGTTAGAATACCCATTAATTCAAGCACTGCTGCTATTCTAATTTCAAAATAACATTATGGTGGAAGACAAATGATGTCATTCACATATGATGTCATCATTCTGATGTTGAATATGATATTTTTTATGTTATACCCAGATCTTAATAAACGGGTAATAAATTATCATTTTATACAGTGTGGCCCCATTATAATGCGATCATTGAGGTCCATAAAATGTAATTGCAAAAATAAGTGAGGTCTTGCTAAATCGAGGTTCAAGAAAATCAGCATTTAAGCTAATCCAATGTTGATCTAACATCCTAAAACACTTCTACTTTCACCCTTATTTGACCCATGTTTTTATTGTCTACCTTCTGGCAAGTAAATTACCTTTGAATTTAAGAATTCTGTGAATAAATCATTGTTGTTACAGTAGAAATTAAAACAAATTAATTTTTAGTAAAGTTTTTTTTAACAAAAATAAAAGAAGAGATAAAAGTCAAATGACTCATCACATTATATCTGAATTTGCTTTAAACTGGGGTTTGTAAAATCAGGGATTCACTGAAGTTGTGCACTACTGACTGTTTACATCGTCAGTATCACCTATATAACACATAATTCTGAAGATACATCTCAGTCAGAAGATGTCAGTATATTTAAAGTCATTTAATTTCCTTTTTGTTCTTTTTTAATTAGTGATATAAATAAGTAACTATTTGAAACAGCTTGAATATAATAACAGAATTTACAAGAACATAAAATTTCATCATCTATTTCTAGCATTTGTAATTAAATATACATTATATTTTGTTTCGTTAACCTCAGCATCTGTTTAATTATAAAACGACCATCTAGCTAAGTACAACATGAATAGATAACAAACACTTACCCTCTGTTCACAAGATAGCAATTAAAAAACAAAAAAGTACATGAATAAATCCTGAGAGTTGACAATCACTTAATGGCCCTTCACAATTATTGATATATTCCTCTTCATATAAACTATATGCTGGTAGGAAGGAGGGAACCCATCCTGTGTACAAATTCACATTGATCATTAAAGTGTCGATTCAAATCCCTCCCAAAGTCCATATTTTAAGTTTATGAATTTGGGGGAGGGAAAGTAGGTCCCTGTTTTGCATGAATAGGGAAATGCTTAATACAGGTTCAATGGTACTAAATGAGGAAATAAAACAAAGGCGACCCTTTAAGGCAGATGGGTGCATAAAACAGGTTAAATTATACTAAATTAGAGGATAAAATGAAGGAGACACTTTTTGGCAGGTGGATGCTTAATACAGGCTAATTGATACAAAATTTGGACATAAAATATGTGACCCTTTAAAACAGAGGACTGCTTAATACATGTTAAATTGACTAAAATAAAGGTCACCCTTTAATACAGATGTTTTTTTTATTTATAGGTAGTCACAAGAGGAGGTTAGACTGTAATGGTATTTGGAACTCACTTGATTTGAAAGTCTGTTTCAGAAGAAGTGGTTCGAGGGATGGATCGAGTTCCTCGCCCACATTCTCCAGCAGCAGTGGGTTTCCGAAGTTGATGCAGTTCTCGAGTGTACGCATGTAGTCAGAGTCTGTAAGCTTGATGATCGACAGTTTGTGATCCTTCTCGGAGTTCTTCACCCACTTGTTCGCCTGTGCTTGTGGATCAATCATCAAAGGCCTGAAAAGAAAAAGAAAATTAAATAAAACAGCATAAAATTAAATGGTGATTAACAATAGCCTACAAAGTTAGAGAAAACTAAGCAACACACAATTAAATCCACCCAAATTAAAAAAAGACTCACAGATCCAATACAAAACCCCCAACAAAATTAAGGAAAATGCAAACCTCCCTTCAACCCCCCCCCCCAAAAATAATATAAGACCAAATCCATCCCCCAAAAACATTAATTAAGAGATAGAGGCCGTTAATCAGAATTTTAGGTAAGG